>JANHAO010015200.1:0-14935 GCA_026873985.1 Saraca asoca | reverse complement strand
ATCTAATAGGGTTTTCTTTGGGGACGGATTGTTCAGCTCAGAATTAATGATTTTCGACTTCAAAACAGTGACCGAAAAAATCGGTTGCCAATTTTAACACAGCGACCGAAAAATTCAGCCGCAAAGGTTTTCCCCAAATAAAAAAAATATTTTCACTGTTTGCTACCTATCTGCCACTGAATAGCGACCGAAAACTTTGCAATCAAAATAGTCGGTCGCTAATTCGGTCTCTAAATCGCTAAATATAACTTTTATCAATTCAGCAGCAAAGTAGTGGCAAGACGGTCTCAGATAGCGATCAAAAAAATTCGATCGCCGTACTACATTTTTTTTGTAGTGTTGTTTCTTTGTAATGAAACTATAATCAACTGATATATAATTGTTTGCTGAAAAAAAAATATTGAAATAGCCAAGGAGCTAATGTGCTTTTCTTTTTGTTTATGAAGAATGTTAAGGATTTCTAGTTGGATCAATAGTGATATGGTGTATTCAGCCTACCCATGAGTAATTCTCACCATTCTTATGAATTATAATGTGTTTTTTGCTTATAATCTATTGATTATTGGTGCAACTCGGCCAAAATGGGTTTTTTTTGGATTATATAATAAAGCTTGAGAATGAATGGAATTGAATGGATCTACAGAAATAATGATTAGTTAATTAATGAAATAGTCGAGTTTTATGCATGTCTAAGCTTTCAGAACATGTTATATTAAGATCCTATGGTGTAATGTTAATTAAAAGTCATTTCCTCTGTTTTTCTGCTATTTGCATGCAAAATTTTCTCGTGCAAGTAGAATCACAGCTTTTTGAATTAAACTTGTGATCATACTTGTAGAAACCCAATACTTTTACTTTTACAATTTGAATAGATTTGTGCAAGTTGAATTGATCTCCTCTATCCTATTTTCTGATTTGTGCACATATTGGCAAGTAGACTCACATTTTTAACTAATTTTCTTTGAGTTGAATCAAATCTTTCACACTTGAACTCTTCAATTCTAATTATGATTGTATTCAAATTTTTTTAATGATCTTGTTTGCGATTCTGATCACATCTTCAAAATTTCCACATTTTTCATCCCAATTTCACTTCTTTCTAAATATTTCCTGTTCCTTTAGTTTAATTTTGCATTAACCCTACTAAATCTAGTATAAAAATTAAGAAATCTTAAATAGGTGATTATAAGCTAATATTATTGAATTTAGCAATTGGCTATATAAGTTATTAATATGAAATTAAATGTAAAAGTCATATGATGTAATAAAGAATGTGTGGTGTATTTGCAAATAGAATGTAACTTTGTGGCCAAAATTGTGGCTAAATGAGGATGATGTGGTATAGTTGTTGAAAGAATCACATTGCTTGGTGATTTTTACTTTTCATAAGATTCAAAATAGAACATGAATGATGATGGAATACGTTGATATGATTCTGATAATGTATCTATTATGGGATTAATGTCCTTGATTGTTGAAAGCCTTATGAGGCTTGAAGTGTGAATAATGGGTTGCGATGAGAAATAATGAACTGGATCTTAGATCTACGCATTCTAAAATGATGAGTGGGATAAGGCTAGCTTGAAGGGATAAGACTAGGTTTGTATGGGGATAAGGCTATATTGGAGTAACAAAGAGGGTTATATTTAGTGTTATGATTTGCTTGACTTACTTTGTTATTATGTGAAATGTTGAACATGATATCATGAAATTTGAAATGCATAATGAGCCAAAAATGGCGGCATTTGGCTATAAGAGCCCTGAATTGGTATAATGTGATAAGAAAAGAATGACATGAACTTTCTCAAAGGTGAGCCTTTGAAGATTCTATAGTTGCTTATAAAAATTGCCTAAAAAGTGGTTAACTAGATATGGTAAGAATATGTATATATATGCATGCTATTGTAGATAAATTCATAAGTTTGGTGTGTTTTATCTCACTGAGCCTCAGACTTATTCTTCTATAGATTGTTTTTCAAATACCCATCCTACTCCTGATAAGTAAGATGAATAACAACCCAATGGATGTTACTGTTGACACATTCTCCACCACAGTAGATAGTCCTTTAGGAATGTACAAAATAAAGATTCACTATATAGTAATCTTAAACTTGGTTAACTATAAGGTGCTTTATAAAGTAGAAATTATTTCTCTGCAACCCCCAAATGTGTTGTTAATGATGGCTATGGGAAGGTTTGATCCTTAGGGATCTACCATCAATGTTCTTTTGATCATCTTTTGAAAAATGTACATAGCATGGCTATCAAATCCTTGAGGCAAAGTTAGTCTAACCTATTCTTTTGATTCCTTGCATGTTATAGGTTGAACTAACTTTGTTTTGTTTTATCCTTGAAAGAATTTAGTGTTGCAAGAGAATGATTTAGAGAAAAGTCTAGGAGAAATATAGAAAAGGTTTTGAAAGTTACAAGATGAATTAAGTGCTATTGATAAAGAGGGCATGTGACTTAATGGGCAATGTCCTTATACATTATGAAAACTTGAGTAAACACACACACACACACACACACACACACACACACACACATATGTATATATCTATATAGGTGATTGGTGATGCCAAGAGTCTTATTCTCTTATTCATCCACATCAAGTTCAGTCACTTGGCTTATGGCAAATTTAAGCAAATTATGAATGTGACAGGCTATTAGAATTAGATTAAAGGCTGATAATTATCAATTGAGAAAAATTGATATTCACATAAGTCATAACTAGAGTTTGGGTTTAGGGGTCATGACATGATTGGTATCAGAGCAATAGTTTAGATTAAACTTGTGAGTACAGGCCACATGTAGATTGTTTAGAGTCACATGGTGGTGGTTTCATCAAGTGTTAATAGGAACACTACTAGTATCACATGTGCACCTAGGAGCACATATTGTTGATGCCATTCCCATTGACATGGTGAAATATATATCCGTATCAACATAATCAAATTAGAACCATTGTGTGTCTTAACAATCTGATTAATTTTGTGATATAGATCATGGTGAGAACTAAAAGACAAGAAGGCCTAGAACTTAAGTTTGGTCAGGAAAGATTGTCCAATGGACAAAATAGCCCCCATCATAAGGATGATGAAAATTTAGAAATTCCCTAGTGGGCGAAGAACTTAGTTTAGTAAGCAATCAATTACCTGGTACATGACCAAAATTAAAATCAAAATAGAGAATTTGATAGAAATAAATGAAATGAAAAAGACCAAATTTCTCCTACTAGAAATAAACAAGAGAATAGATTTAAAATTGTTTATAAGTTTCTAAAATTAAAGCCACCTCAATATGTTATAACTGATTCTTTAGTGGACCTATATCAATTCTTGGATCAAATTGAAAGGTATGGTAGAATGCTACAATGTCCCGAACCTTTATTGATAAAACTAGTAGGATGTCAATTGGATGATCCAACACATTATTGGTATGTTGGAGCTATTGAGGGGCTTGCTAATGCGGAACCTTTAACTTGAACAATGTTCCAAGAGACTTTTATTGACCTATTCTTTCTTTCTAGTGAGGGGCCCGCTAATGTTGAAAACTTCAGATAGGAAAATTTGTCTGCAAGTGAGTATGATACTCAATTTACTTAGCTTTCCCAATATGTTACTCACTTGATCTCAAATGAGGCCATGAAGATGGAAAATTTTGTACAAGGGCTTCGTGATTATTATTTTGATCATGTCAAAGTTAATCCAGATATGACATATTAGCAAGCCATGAATCAGGCTTTATGAGTGGAATTGAGATCTAAAGAGCATTGTGAAAGGGAAATGTCTTCTGAAAGTAAGAAAAGAGTTCGAACTTGGAGAACTAATATTGTACCAAGTGGAAGACTAACACTAGTTCATGGAATATCCTGGGATGGGTGGAAATGAAATTTTTCTAGATTATCTCAGTCGTAGAATTCAACTATAAGAAGGAATACAAGAGTTCAATCTATTTCAACTGCTTCTGTTCCATTAAGTGGAAGGAATGTACCCTAGCTAGGGAAATTTTAATGTAAACATGTCACAATGTAAAATTTGTAATACAAGTCATTATGGACCCTGTAAGAAGTATTTGATTGGTTGTTTCGAATGTGGTCAACTAGACATAGGGCGAGGAAATGTCCTATGGATGTGAATGCCTTGGGATAAGGTGCAAATTACTAAGTGAGACTTTTGAATTAATCATGACACCATCTGCAGCCTCAGTTAGAGCATTAGTGGCATCTGGTAAAAGTGAAAAGGGTAATCGAGGAAGAAATATCAATAAAGCCATGACAAGAGTCTATAATCTCACTAGATAGAAGGCTCAAGCCTCAAATGTTGTAGTCTCAAGTATTTTGAAAGTATATAATTTACAAGCCCGAGTATTATTTGATCCTGGTGCTACTCATTCTTTTATAACTAAGAAGTTTGCTGATTTATTAAATGAACCTGGTGAACTAATGATGACACCGCTGGTAGTAATGACTCCTATTGGCAAAACTTTACTAGCTAATCAGTTACTTAGGGAATGTGCTATGACAATAAGAAATAAACAAGTATCTGCTAATATAGTTGTACTAAATATGGTAGACTATGATATAATTTAAGCATGGATTGACTTTTTTAGCACTATGCGTGCATGAATTCTTTCAACAAGAAAGTTATGTTTCATATAGATTAATCATCTCTTGTAGTTTTTCAAGAGGAGAAAGTAACTGAGATAGTTGGGTTAATCTTAAGTGTGCAAACTTGGAAATTCTTAAACAAAGGATGCATAGCTAATTTAGTTATGGTACGAAACTTAAATCAAATTGTTCCAACCCCAAACAAAGTTACAGTAATATGAGACTTCTCAATGTGTTCCTAGACCAGTTACCCAGATCACCATCAAATTAGAAAATCAAATTCATTATTGATTTGATACCTGGCAAGGAGCCTATTTCTATACCTTTGTATTGAATGGTGCCAATAGAATTGAAAATTTAGTTACAGGAGTTATTTGATAAAGCATTCATCCATCCAAATGTTTCATCGTGGGGAGCACCTATATTATTTGTAAAAAGAAAGGATGGTTCACTAAGGATGTGCATCAATTATTGCCAATTGAATAAGGTGACTATTAAGAATAAATATCCCCTCCCTCGTATCAATGATTTGTTTGACTAATTGCAAAGGGTAAAACATTTTTGAAAAATAGACTTAATGTTGGGATAACATTTGCTAAATATTCATAAAAAGGATGTGCCTAAAACTGCTTTTTGTACATGATATGGACATTATGAATTTCTCGTAATGTCTTTCAATTCGACGAATGCCTCAGTTGCTTTTATGGATTTGATGAATTACATTTTCAAACCATTTTTGGATAAGTTTGTAATTGTATTCATTGATGATATTATGGTTTATTCTAAAAGTGAGGAAGAGCATACCTAACATTTGCAGATAATATTGCAAACTTTACGAGAGCATGAGCTTTATACAAAATTCTCTAAATGCAAATTTTGAATGGCTAGCGTTAAATTTCTAGGGCATATCAAGTCCCAAGAGGGAGTACAAGTTTATCCTTAGAAAATAGAAGCTAAAGAAAGCTAGCCTAGACTAACGACAATTATTGAAGTTTGTAGTTTTTTAGGACTAGCCAAGTACTATCGAAAATTTGTTAAAGATTTCTCCAAAATCTCTGCACACTAACTAAACTTATTTCAAAGGGAGTGCAATTTGAATGAACTGCTACCTGCGAGAAAAGTTTGAACGACTAAAGAAATGTTTGACCACAATTCCGGTATTAGTCTTACCATCTGGATCAGGTGGTTACCTGATGTATTGAGATGCTTCATGAATTGGACTTGGGCATGTATTTATTTATTTTATAAGATAATTTATTGTAAATTAATATTATTTAATAAGTATCATAATGGAAAAAAAAATCAGTTTATTCAATGAATAAGGGGTTTGTATTTGCTTGTTTACAACGTGATGAAAAGATATATCTGATCACCATTAATCAAACAGGGAGAGAAAGACACGTGGCTTATGGATATTATTTAATTTCCTTTTTTTTTTTGGTCAACATTCAGGCATTGCATATTTTCTACGTCTCTAATTTCATAATTCCATTTGTTATTTGTCTCTACTAGGCATATTTCTCCGTTCAGCCCCCTTTGCCTTCCATTTAAATAAAAAAGAATAAAGCAGTTGCTGTCCTTGTTGGATACGGATCATTTTTGTTGACGACCTAATTTATTAGAAGACAATTGATATTCCTAGTTGGTTCATTGAACCCAGAAACGATAAAATTCATGTCATAATCAGTATGCATACATTTCAATTGGGATAAAATATATTTATAACATTTTAACTATTACACTTTTTCAATTTTATCTTCTCATTTTTGTTCAAATTAATTTTATCCAATTCTAAATTTTTATACAATTAATAGAATTTATTGGCATAACTATAACTTAATATCTTGCGTATAAAAACATTTGTTTTACGTTCAAAAAATCCTTGCATATTCAATCTAAGGTATTTCTTATTCCTTTGTCTTATGTTGTAAAAATTAAAGTTTGTGAATTAAAACTATGAATTTACATAGTCATTCTGTTGAAATCGTGGTAATTTATTCCACTATAAAAATAAATGTATTTTTTGAAAGAATTTTTCCAAAGTTTTGTTTCATCAAAATTCATAAAAAAAAATGAATACAAAAAATTAAACAGTCATTTATTTATGGTCCAAAAAAATTCTGTTAAAAATATTTTATAATAAAAAATAATTGAAAATTCATTAAAATTTTGACACAAATTTTGAATAAAAAAATTCTTGATATTTTCGACAGAACTTAATCTAAGACGAATTTTCAATAGAAAAATTCGTTATAAATGTGAAAATAATAGCAAACCGCAAGTCCTACCCTACTCACTTTGCCTTTTAAAATCTTTGAAATTCCATTGTGCACTGGAACTCTTCAATGTCTCTAAAGCTTTAATCCTGCATTTTTTAGGTAAACTTCAAAATTCTAAATTGATTAAATTGTTAATAATGTATTATTTTACATTTCTATCAATTGTTTTTGTTGATTTGACTTAGCTATAGAAATTTTAGAATTGCTTTAGATTTAGAAATTATAAGTTAAATTAGATTTATGATTGAACTATCAAGAATTACCCAATTATAATTTCAATTACTTTTTCAATACAAGTTAAATTAGATTTTGAAATTGTAGTACAACTGAATTAGACTTAGAATTGAATTATTAGAAATTATCTAATTCTAATTGTAATTACGTTTTTTTTAATATTATTGAATTAGATTTAGAAATTATAATTTGAATTTAATTTAGAATTGAATTATTAAAAATTACGTAATTATAATTTCAATTGTATTTCATGTTGAATTAGATTTGAAAATTATAAATTAAATTAAATTTAGAATTGAATTATTAAGATCAAGGAGTAGTGTTGGTTCCGTGGATTAACTTTGTTATCTTAATCTATAAACTGACATCATGGACAAGACAAAGAAGGAAATGATATATAGGTTAGAGCCAAAGGCATTAATCAGGACAGTTTCATGGGCCACTACGACCCACTCATGCTTCGTGTCAACGTCGTGGATGAGCACATTGCTATGCATTGTCAATAGTTTGCAATAGCAAGTGAAGAAGCTGCAGAGTGCAGACACAGTGAATAATGAGTCAGCAGCAACGTCCACATCGTTCTTATATCTAGCAGCCACCAAGACTGTGTGGATACTAGTAACCTCCCCCATAAGGCTTCTAGTCACCCCCATCTCAGTCACCAACAAGGTCATACATGTAGCAACCCCAACACCATGTGGATGGCAGATGCCACCCTTGCGCTGCTATACGCAATCATCTGACCTCATCCTCTCTCAGCTTTGGTCACACAGTGACCAACAACAGCCTGATGTCACATATGGCCTCAAAGAGGTTCTTGACTTTGAATTTGATTAACTCATTTAATTGTATTTTTTTGAAAGATTTTGAATATTTATTCTTATTTATACATCTAATCCTTTTATTAAATTAAATTTATTTATTATATATTAGAATTGTAAAAAAATTATGATGAAATAATTTTAACAATAAAAAAAAAACTCAGATTTTCCGATGAATTAAAAAAAAAGTTTTAATTTTTGACTAGTCATATATCAATCAGAAAATCATTTCCAATGAGTGTTTCTCCAAGGACAATATGTTGTCTAAAATTTTCATTTTTGAAGTTTTTTTTTTCTTTTTTAATTTTGATGACAAGATCTATTAAAAATCCATTGATTTCTCGTAATATTCAAACCAATCCCTTTATAATAATAATCATGTTATATTGAAAGGTTTCCAATGAACTTAGATAAAGGTAAGGGTTCACATTATATGAAAATTAAAAGTTAAAGTATATATGACATTGAACTAAATAAAAATAAATGGACAAAATTAAAATAAATACAAACGTTAAGGAATTAAAACTGCATTTGAACCTTTCAATTAGCAAATTAAAGGCCTAATCAATGTCTCTCCATTCATTGGAAAGCCCCTTATTCAATAAAAAATTATAACCGTAAAGAATTCGTATGTAATTCGCCTCATTTAAAAATTTAATGAAGTGAATAAGTTATTCGAATGTCAAGATACAATCTAGACAATTAAAATATATTTATATATTTTTTTATGATCATGTTAAAAACATGAGATATAAGAATTTTTGTATATTCTATTAAAAAAAATAAATCGTGCTTTACATGTATCTATTTCTCTTCAAAAAAAAAAAAAACAAATTCAATTAATACATGCATAAGTTACTACGTAAACTTATATATATATATATATATCTCTCTCTCTCTTCTTCTTGTTGAAGTAGTGTAATCTTTATCATCTTAATCAATCCTTATTAGCAGATATTACTTCTATGTAATTACCACACAGCACTCAGATTTGAATTTTTCACATGCCATTTATTTTTCTAAGTTTATGTTGCTTGACTAAAGTTATTATTAAAAAAGCAAAAAACAAAAATTGATAACTTGTATCTTAGAAATTACTTCAACCAGGGAATGATTCAAGATATGCCACTGTATATCTAAGTAGGCAATCACATCTACAAACACTAACAATGCTTCCAATGCATTCATTATCTCGTGTGTGCGAGAATTCATCGTTTCTCATCTCAATTACCATTATTTATATTAATTTTGAGGGAGACGTAGATAACATATAGAAACACAAAGTTATGATAACATTATTTAATGGGTTGTACTCTTAGATCAATCCTTTAGTAATACGAAGCTCTAATTAACTTTGAAGAGGTTAATCATCATAGATTAGCATAGGTTTAGACAAAAAATTCGCCTATGGAGGTTCCTTTAAGTGATAAATGTAGATTTAGTGTATGTTTAAATACACCATTTTAGCATTTAACCAAAGAGATTTAAATTGAAAATTAAATTTTGCTTGTTTGATTTGTTGATCTTGAATATCAAATTAAATAAAAATTCACTAAATCTATTCAATAACAATTGATCAGTTGAAAATGTTTAATAACTATTTTTACTTAAACGAAATTTTATTAAACAAATTGTTGATGGTGGGTTTTGGTTCAATCCGAATCCGATCAACGGAGAGGATTCTTAGGGGACCCAATCTATTTCTCGGTTGTTGAGGTGATAAGAAAGTATTGGACGGTGAGAGGGAGAAAAGGGAAGAAAGGAATACACAGAGATTTAATGTGGTTCAGTTAAATCCGGACGACATCAGATTCTATGTCCACGAAGATATTTTTATTAGAGTGAAGGAATGTTTACAGGGTTTTGCTATTATATTTAGTAGAGTTTCTACTAATGCTCTCTGTTCTCTCTTTTCTCTGTCTTTTTTTACAATGACTCTATCCACCCATTTATAGAAGCATGGAGGGGTACAATTGGAACTAGATTAACTGTACATATGTTATATTAAACATTAAATATACAAGATTGCCTAGAGTACTATAGACTGGCTTTTGCAGACTTCTTATTATGGATGGGACCCATGGCCGTATTTGCAGAATGGTGGTGCAAGTTATTTGTTGGCTTTATGTTCTGTCATAATAGGCCTCTGGCTGAATGAGGCTGCGTCTTTAGCGAGCCTAAGCTCGTTATGTTGAGGACATTGTCGACTGACAACTTCGAGCTGGTTTGGTTAGCGAGCTCTATCCTCTAGCGAGTTGAACTCTCTTCAGCGAGTTATGGCCTCTTACACAGCGAGCTCATTTCTTTTGATAGGCTCAGTTCCTTCTTTGTCAGCTCACTTCTCAGTGCCGAATTTCACTAGTAACACTAGCCCCCCAACTCTCAGTTCGCTTCGTGGACTAGGAGTTGCAATTTATTCTAGAAGGGTCTTCTTAGTCAAAGTCCTCGGTGTTCAGTCTATCGTGTTGTCATTTCAAACTTTACTTCACTTGAGCTAGATCGTGCTTCTTTTCTGTGCACAATCCTCAGCCATTGACGTGGTAATCTCATTCCTTTCGGACGGTTCGATTGGGGGTAATCAATTATCCTTTGGTTCCTTCAGCGGACCAAATTGTTATATATAATACTTATGAAGTTTTTTAGGTTTCTTAACAAAGTATCCGAATGGAGATCAAAGTTAAGTCCCTCATTCTTATGATAGCTTAACTTCTGATGAAGCTTTCTGAGGCGCGTATGGCCTATTGTAGAAGATTTCAAGGCATGGATGGCCTACTACACGCGACTCCCGTGCATAGCTCTTTATGCTAACCATAGGGAAGTCTTATTCAGATCTTGGGTTACCTCTTCACGACCTTGCCATGATTTCCAACCATGCCAGCCAAACTCTCAGCACCCTTTTGAATTGCTTTGGGCTTGGTCCAAGAGGAACTGCCAGCTTAGGAGGGATATAAGCAGGAGTAGCCGGACTCACTGGTCTTCCTGCTGGTGGGAGTTCGCCTCCCAGTAGCTAGCCTTTTGCTTTCAACATTAGCTCCAGGCTTTTGTCTTTGCCTCTGTATTTCCTCTTTCTGATGTAAATTTACCTTGTTACATGAGATCTTTTAATTAATGAGCTTCTTTGTATAGCTTTTGACATGAATGTTGTATTGGATTCCTTCATCCACTTCTGTATATTATTGCAAATCAATGAAATATTTTTGTGGCCAATTGACCACAACCTTTGTGTAGCAAGCTTTTGCATATAGTTGCCTTGATCAATCGTAGGTAGAATTTAGTCAGGTCGTATGTGAGATGCGCCTGAAAAGACCTCGTTAGTGAGCTGAGGTTATTTGTTCACATGAGAGCTGTGTTCTACAGCTGTGGTAGTTTTGTTGCTTATCAAATAGCTGAATTGATTCTAACATCTTCACGCCTTATTTAGCTTCTAGCCTTTTGCCAGATTTTAAGTATTTAGTAGTGCCTCTGTGCCTTAGCGAGCACATAGCTACACTGGCATTGGGAGTGTTTAATAATGCCTCCGCACCTCAGCGAGCACATAGTTACACTGGCCTTGTAAATGTTTAATAGTGCCTCCACACCTCAGTGAGTACACAGTTACGTTGGAACTGTGAGTGTTTAATAATGTCTCCACACCTCAGTGAGCACACAACTATGCTGGCACTGTGAGTGTTTAATAGTTCCTCTTCACCTCAGCAAGCACATAGCTACACTGGCACTGGGATTGTTTAATAGTGCCTATGCACCTCAGCAAGAACACAGCTACACTGGCATTGTGTTCGTCAATTCATCTCCAGAATAAGCTCCGGGGGCTCTCAGCCTAGGAAGTTGGCAATTTGGACTTGTACATTACAATTATCAACACAAAATTATACATTAATAAAGACAAAAAATAGGAAAACTAAAATACATCATTAATATATGATTCGAATTGAAGCTCCTTGCTTTTAGCTGGGATTTTGCTGAGGACGAGATCGCTGCTCTGTAGGTCACACCATATACCCTTGTAGGCATCCTCTATTGATGAGGTCCTCTATCGCATCTATCAGTGCCCAACATTTCGAGGTGTTATGTCAAACCTCGTTGTGGTAGGCACAAAATTTATCTTTATTGTTTCTAAATTTGTTGAGTGTCCATAGAGACTTGGGCTTCTCGAAGTCTTCTCTATCTTACTTTGGTAGGAATATCCTATCCTGAGGCTCGAACAAAATGCTATAACTTTTGTGATGCCCTTTGTATCGAGGCCTCTCGTTCTTGCTTCTCTTGATAACCTAAAGCCTGGGGGCATCCTGCCCTTCTCTCTGACAGTTCCTCTTTTTATTTTTATTCGAACTGCCTGAATTAGACCTCTTTGAGCCTAATGTTTCATCTCATCTGGCTTGCCTCGTAGCTCACTCATAAAAGTCCCCAAGATCCTTTACCGGTTACTTGTAAATGTTCTTATGCAACTTTTCGTCCTTGTGGAGTCCCACAGAGATCGTAGCTAAAATAGTTTCTTTTGAAGGATTCTCTACATTATTGACCTTGTGTCAAAATCGAGAGATGTAGTCCTTTAACGACTCTTTTTTTCACTAAAAGATCGTAGCGAGGTGGCAAGATGGAGCAAGCTGTCTTTTCAATACCCGATATTGGTCAAAGAATTTCTTTTGACATTCCTCCTAGCTGCCTATGCTGCGAGTTGGAAGGCTTCTAAACCACGTCAAAGATGAGCCCCCCAGTGTTATTGGGAACACATAGCACTTCACAAGAGGGTTAGTTGTCATGAGATCCATCTGGACATTAAACACGTTTAGGTGATCGCATGGGTCCCTATCCCCATCATAGAGCAAGATTAAGGGAACTTTGAACTTCGGGGGAAGGGGCTTTACTTCGATTTCCTCAGTGAAGGGTGACCTCGCTTCATATCGAGCTTATTTGCCTGGAGCTCGAAAACATTCTTTGAACTGATCCATTCTCTGAAACAATTCTTCGATAAGTGGCTCGCATATCAGAGACTATTGATGCTCCTGTTTATGACTATAACGACCTGAAATTTGCTCTTGTGAGCAGCAAGCTGGAGAATTTTCTTGATCGACGTTGCCCGAATGTCTAACTTGCTACTGCTGATAAACATTCACTGGCACTGTGGCTTCTCCCTATTTTTGCACTCCTTGTGCTAGCATGGTGACTACTTTGGTCAATTCTCCCATTATGTTTTTCAGTCTTCCCTGATGTTGAAGCCGAATCTGCACTCTATCGGTGCCATTGGAAATGGCAGCTGGTTGAACAAAATTGGTTGGGGGCAGACCAACAGTAGGACCGATAACGGGAGTGGTGGAAGAGTCTGTTATTGAGACATGACCTTCTGGGGGATTAGCCTAAGCGTTCAAGGTTCTTAAAGTTTTCCCTCTAGCCATTGCTACCACTCAAACGGTCAAACAGAAGACAAAAGACTAACCAGTACATAAAAGGGTCCTATCGGACGTGCCAAAATATTGACAGTGGATTTTGGTTTAATCCGAATCTAGCTAATAAAGAGGGTTCTTAGGGGACCCAAGCTGTTTCCTGGTTGTTAAGGTGATGAGAGAGTGTTGGACAGCGAGAGGGAGAAAAAGGAAGAAAGGAATACACAGAGATTTAATGTGGTTCGACTAAATCCGGACGACACTGGACTTTACGTCCACGGAGATATTTTGATTAGAGTGAAGGAATATTTACAGGTTTTTGCTATTATATTTAGCAGAGTTTCTGCTAATGCTCTCTATCCTCTCTTTTCTTTGTCTCTTTTTACAATGACTCTATCCCCCCATTTATAGAAGTATGGAGGGGTACAATTGAAACTAGATTTATTGTATACTGTTATATCAAACATTAAATATACAAGATTGCCTAGAGTACTATAGACTGGCTTCTGCAGACTTCTTACTGCGGATGGGACCTGATGACTGTATTTACAGAATGGCGATACAAGTTGTTTGTTGGCTTTATGCTCTATCATAATAGGCCTCTGGCTGAATGAGGCTATGTCTTTAGCGAGCCTGAGCTCATTTTGCTAGGGACATTATCGACCTGCGACTTCAAGCTGGTTCGATCAACGAGCTTTGTCCTTTAGCGAGCTAAACTCTTTTCAGCGAGCTGTGGCCTCTCACATAGCGAGCTCATTTCTTTTGACAGATTCGATTCTTTCTTTATAAGCTTACTTCTCAGTGCCGAATTTCACTAGTAATACAAATATAACTAATATTATCTCTATTTTTTATGATAATAATTAGTATATAATATATATCATATTATTTTAAAATTTAGTACATAAAACTTTTAAAATCATCATTAAGGATAATTTTGAAATTATATAAAATTTTAATATTTTATGTTAAAAATTTAAATTAATAACAAAATTCAATGTTTAAGATAATAACTATTCAGATGTTATAAATTAAATATTTAATGGATTTAACACTTAAAATTTAATTCTTAATCTCAATATTAAAAATTTTAGTATTATCAAACATATCTTTGTGACATTAATAATTAATATGATCATTGGGGCCCTTGTTGTCCTTTGCCCACCAAAATTTTGAACCATGAAATTTGTCTTTAATTTTTTATCTAAATATTTTCTACGAAACTTTATATATTTAAGATTTTCTATCTTGAACATTTTCCAAAATAATTTGGAAGAGAAAATTTTGAAATATAAGAAAACTTCCTGAAATTTAAGCAATTTTTTTTTTCAAGTAGTTATGACTAAATGATGAAACAGTACACGTGTCTAAAATCAGAGCAGTGACCTCATATTATATGGTATAAAAGAAAACTCTATTTGTAGTTTTGTACCATAAAACTATCCATTATTATATTTTCTCTGACTCTGGCCCTGCATATGCTAATAAGACTATTAGAGATCCCCCGTCAGGCAAAAGCAAATATGAATTCCCCTCAATTTCTTAGAAGAAACGAAATTCAAAATGTGAATTTAAGAAGAAAATAAATAAAAACAATTATTAAAATGATAG
>JANHAO010015199.1:0-14942 GCA_026873985.1 Saraca asoca | reverse complement strand
TTTGGTCCTTGCCGCAACTTTCATTTAAGTCCTTTTCATTTTCAAGTTTTATTTTAAATTTCCCTTTTTATTTTCTTAATTTTTTAGGTGTTACATCTTTGGCGCAAGAGTTACAATAGATGATCCCTCAACCATCTTATAGTTTAAAAATTCCTAAGATACTTGATATCTATCAATATAGGATGCACTTTATATAATTTCGACAAATGTTGAATCATCTTAAAAGGTGTCATATTCTCATGCTACTTTTGAAGTTTAGGAGAGATTGAAGCTAGCATCACACATGTTGCTTGTTTAGCATCTTCCTTGTGTTTCAAGTGAGTATCAAAGTTAAAACTTTTATAGCCAATTAAAGCTTCAAATGAAGGTACAAGAAGGTCTTTCTCAAGGATGTAGGCTATCTTAAATTAGTGAGGGATCTTTTAATTAGTTTAGAGATTAACTATTAAAGGTCTCATGCATTAGTCTACCTTATACATACATCCCATTTATATCATACATATAAATCCTAGGTGTAAAATTATTCTCTTGAGCCATAAAAGGGAAGAATTTCCATGACTGACACCTCTCACCACACTTCATGCTTGGATGTCTCCTTCTACTTCCAAAAGAAACAAAATTTCCAGATTTCTATCCTATGTAACTAATTACATCTTATCGAAGAACCCTTGAGTTACATTTAAAGGGAGTGAAATAGTAAGAAAATTTTACATTCAATAGTAGAGAGAAAGATAGGACACACAGACTCTATTTAATACGAATTCCTAAATATGGAATGTACATTATATTCATAAAACCTTTGGTCCATAATCATCCTTCCATGCATTCAAGTATATATGAGGCATACACGATAAGATAGAATTGAACATTAACTATTTGATTCAAATTATGGTCATGCATGTTTCAAGTTATTTTAATTAACATTTAATTTAAATAAGTTGATTAATTTGATTTCATCATCAAATATCACAATCAATCTATTTGGAAACTGATCATCATTAATTCCAAAATTAATCAATTAATTGATTTTATGTGACTTTCCAAAACTTGGGTACCAAGTAAATAATTAAAGAAAACTTTCCAAATTTATTTCCAATCAATTAATGTTGATTATCAAAATGAAAGGAAAGTTTCCAAAAATTATTTTAATCAATTTGTAATTATATTCAAATCAATTTAAAGTTAAGAAAATTTTCTAAAATCACAAGAATACAACTTAGGCAAGTTTTCCAAAATTGGTTGTGATTGCAATTAATTTCCTAAGTTGTATCTATATGATTAGATCATGGGGCTGATTAATTGTCATCATAATCAATTAAAAGGATGATTGAGTGTCATCACAACCATTCAAGGTGGCCAAAACGACCATGGGAGGAGGAAGACCAAAGCTTGTTCAGCCCTCATCCATGGTCGGTTGGTTTAGCTAGCATGCTAGTCCAAGCATCTTTACTATTTGGCTAACCATTATCTTCGGCCAGCTAGCTAGTCTAACAACCCCTTGTTCAACTAGCTGGTTGCTTAGTTTCTTTTTGGTGTATTTCTCATTCAAAAGTGTAGATCCAATCTCATTGGAATGTAGAAAAATTTTCTATAGAAAAATTCTACACCTCGAACAAAAACTTTAATATTATGGAATCATGTTACAACATACATATAATCTCTATTATTACCATAATGATCAAATCCTTAATCATGAATTAATATATAACAACATGAGCTACGATAATACTTTTAAGAAAAATGGATCTAAGCATATCTATGCTAATCATTAGCATCGAGTATGGGTAATGAAAATTTAAAATTTTTCCTTAAGCCCGAATGATGTTGTTTGCATATTAATTCAAAGGCATGACAAATTTAAAACAATGGTTTAAATTATACCTTTGTGAGAGTTGTTCTTAGAATCCTTAGACTCCAACATTAAGTTTGATCACTAAGGAATTCCACAAACAAGCCCCATGATTAACTCCTTCGGATTGTGTCTAAATAGCTCCTTTGGATTTGATTTCCAACACTAATGGTGATCCATTAGAACCAAGTTGATTCAAGGCTTTTACAAAGCTCACTTGATCTGTATAATGAGAAATTCAACCATTTAGCTCAAGAGGTGCTAGCTCTTCAGGGAATCTTTATTCATTAGGGTAGGGTTAAGTGTTTGAATGTAAAGAGGAGATGAGTGAGATCACAAAGAAAGAGTTGGCGCACAACACATGTGATAAGGTTGAAACTCTTATGTTGGAATTGTCTTATGTTTGATTTGGCCTTTCTCTTTATTTTATATCGGAGTTTGGAGCACAAGTATCATTGGGAAGGCTTAATGAGTGACACATAATCTAAAGTTACCCCTTGCTTATACTGCCCACTCAAGGTGGATGGGTTACACGACTAGTGGAGATCTTTAGGCCCAAAAGAGTTCACACTCCTTAGCCTAAGGCTCTCTCTTTTGTGTCCAACAAATCCAAACACTTTCTTGTGAGTCCATACTCATAGAGTCTCCTTTTGTAATTATCCTCTAATTATTTTAATTAACTTAGAATAATTTTTAAGTGAAAAACCATTCCTCAACTTTTAGATCTCTTATGGTGTTGATATAAATGTTCTCTAATATTTAAATATCCATGATGAAAGTTTACTACAATTTAATAATTGTAATATCTATTAGAATTATTAAATCTTTGATTAATTAACACTTCTAATTGCATTAAAACACTTAATTAACCATTTTAAATTTCCATGATATTCATTGAATTCAACTCTTGAATTCATAACATTTTTCATTTTAACTTTTTTTTGACTTTGGATTAAAGTGATTCTATCATGTGTGACCCATTGGGCCTCTATGCATTTTGACAATAAATTTGTTTACAAGCTTTTTTAAGCTCAATTGAATTAAAACACCATTTAATTCAAAAACAATTTCTCAAAATTGTTTAAACAAATTCATAAATCATGGTTGGTTTCAAGCAAAGTATCATAACCACTAAAATGTTAGGAATAGATTTGCATAGATATCAAACATTTCATGACAAGGTGTTAGTGTGTAATTCAATCTATTCATCTCTTCATATTCAAATTGAACTAAGGGTCAGTGTCAACCCTATAAATATCCAATCTATGGTGTATGTTTGATCATGTACTATTTCATAATCGTTCATACATAAAACTTCTTTTATGTATCATTAATTGATTATATATAAAACTCTTTTTATGTATCAATCAATACATAGGCCTTTGATTTTGATCATAGCACAATTGTTAAAACATTATTAGAGTATCTTTCCTTTGTCATCAAGGAGGATGAATTCTCTCTTGATCAATCATTACCTTCATGTACTTCATGGTGTACAAAAAATTATTTTCATATACTCTTTCAAAAGTACAAGCCTAGAATAAAATCAAAGTATATGACTCTATACATAAGATACTATGTTAATCTCAAGTTCATATGATAAGTCCATTGACACATGGTAGCAATCCATATGGTTTCTCAAGATGGGTCAATCCAGTTATATGTTCCCTAACATATGCTCATATGTTTGTCCAAATATCTCCATATCAAATGGTGTATAAGGTCACTACATTCTTTTGAAGAATATGATATAACATATGCTAGACACTCATGAATAATTGATATCCTATTTTCTCAATTATTCCACAACTAGGGATATCTAGAAATTATAACTATATGTGAAAATTATCTCATAATCACAATCTCCATTGTTAGTTATTTGTACACAATTATAACTTCAAGGACTTATATTTTAAGATATATTGATAAAGAGGCAAAAAACATAACGTTTATTAAACATGCTAAGATATGTAATATCTATGCTATTATAATAATTGTCTCTATGGCATCCTATACTAATACCACCTTTCTAACTTCCTTTATTATGTTGGTCTTGATCTCGAGATCTTCTGGGTAAAAAGGAGAAGAGAGAAGACTTTTCAAAGCAAAAATCGTGATGTAAAGGTTAGGAGGAGCTTGACCAAGGTAAAGCCCCTTTAAAGCCATGTGCCAAGCCTAGTCCTTCTAAACCTTGATTTTCTTCTACAAGGAAAGGACACTAAAACATTAGGTCTCCTACTCCAACAAAGAGATAAAGAGGTAGTCTCAATCTCTGAGCTTATTTAAAAGGTTAGGGATATGGATTAGCTAATTTCTTTCCTAAGAGTTGAAGAAAAGGAAAAAGATAAGCTAAATGTCATTTTGCTGGAAGGGAAGGCACCAACTACATTGAGTAGCCATAAGAGTTAGAATATCACCATCAAGGAAGACAAACAACATCAAACAACCCTTTTTTCCATCTAGCTAATATAGAATGGAAAGGGAAGGAGAAGAAAGAGACAAAGGCAATCAATACAATTTAATAGAGTTTATAGGACCATCTTCCTTGGAGAAGCCTTTTTGTTGTTCTAGGATTTTATTACTATTTAGTTAAATTTTTCCTACATGGCATGAGGATTAGAGAGAAGATCAAAAGTTTCAAATAAGCAAGCAAGCAAGTTTGAAAAAATGAGTTTCTAGTGATAAAAGTTCAAATTTGTCCCATGGGAAGGACAAGAAAGAGGGAAAGCCTTCTTCTCAATGACTTGTATCCATTATACAATCACTAGGTTTACCAAAGATAGTTCCATTCATGAAGTGTGCAGTAAAGCATCCACCAAGAGTAGATTTGAAGATAGTGATGTGCTCCATGAAAGCAATCAAACATCATGTGTTAAGCATATGAGATGGCAAGCTAGGCAATTCCATCATAGTTCATGATATCATATGTTCTTACTATATGATTGAGGTCTTCTTTCTCCACTTCTTCACTAGGAACCCCTATTTCATCAACTAACCAGGCAATGGGAAGCATCTAAGTGTTTTATTCTTTACTAGACTATATTAGGTGAGCATGAAAAGTGGTTACACCTGCTAGCTGACCTTTCATTGTAGAATTTTTATTCATTTTAACTTAAAGGAGGAATGAAATGCTACCAATCTAAGAGGGCTTTGTTGGAAGAAAGGGATAAGGTTTGCATCATCACTTGCATATTCCATCTAGTAATAAAGTAAATAGGTGATAACATTAGCTTCAAAACTGAACAAAAAGCTAGTCATAGCTAAGTCATTATCACTTAGTGTGTCAAAAACTCTTGCCCATAGAGATGGCTTTCTTTCTATTATCTAGATTTTACTAAAAAGAAAAGATCTAAGGAACCTATCTTTTTGGTTTGGAAGGTCCTATTCTTTGATCACTTCCATTTCTTAGGCTTCTATCACTTATCAAAGTGATTTGGTATTCTTCAGCTAAACTAGAGAAAGCAAATGAGGTTCCAACTCCATGGGAGACTTGCTTAATTGATCAAATTGAGCCTTACCTAGAAAGTAGAAAGATGCTTTATTCCAATACGAGAGAGAAGGGTGGAGCTTAGGGATAGTAGACTCAATCAACATAAGCAATCCTTCCTACCATAGTCACAACACAAGGTAAACATAGGGAAAGAACTTTGGCATTCCTACTTCCACATCACATCTTTATCAATTCAATTACTGAGTTGCTTTCCAAATTTCTCTATCCCCAAAATTGGAACTTGCTCTTAAGTTAAATTACATTCTTACCTTTTATTAATCAGTAATAGAAAGTTTCACTCTTAAAGAATAACTAAGATATAAATTACTGGCTACATAGAGTAGATTGGCTGCCACTGACTGGCTTCCTTCTACTCCAAAATTGACAAGTTACATGCTTTATATGAAGTAACATATCTTGTCGAGAAAGAGAAAACATTGCTTGCTTTAAAGAACTTTATTCCTGGAATGATAAATATTGTTGTGTTAGATTTCTTACTTCCTAAGCTAGGGTAACTAATATGGAAAGGGAACTTGCTTTCCTGTGTCGGATAGAAAGGACTCTCACTTGGAATGGAATGCCAACAAAGCTTTGATAGCCAAATTAGCTTGGCTATGTTCCTTTTATTGATAAGTGGTTTGAGGAAACCAATCAAATAATGAATTTCCTAGTGAAGAATACATCTCGTAATGGAAAACTATCTTACCATACTAAGCTTTGAGGAATAAAATCCCACCTTCTTTTGCCTTCAAGATGGGGGGAATTGTCTTCATGCACAGAAAAGATTGCCATCAAAAGCAGTCCTTATGTCAATAAAAGTAAATCTTTTTCTTCTTTGCATGAGCTTAGATTGGTGCTTTGATTTTTAGTTCTATATTATTTGGTATTATTTAAATTTACCATTGCTAGAATGTGTTCCCAAAGAGTAATAACTAAAACAAGGAAGAACTATTAGCTTGTCGACATACTGAAAAAGCTACCAGATGGTACGTGGTGGGCCTTAACTAATTGCTTCTATACTTAGAGAAAGATTTTTTAATTTCATGATAATTAGCCTAAAAAGAAAATGGAGAAAAACAAAAGTCTTTCTTTAGTGGGTTTGCCAAGAAGAATAGATTTTTTTTAAGTTCCCATTTTAAGGCTCATCTCTTCCTTGACCATGTAAGCAAAAAATCCTACTTGCTTTTTTTTTTTCATATCATTGTACTTGTATCCTACACTCACTTTTAGCTTCTCATTCCTTGTTCTACTTCCTCGCCTTTGCCTTTCTTTCATGTTTTAATCTCACTTGATCATTCTCATAAAAAACACTAGGCTACATGACTTGTCTTTTAAGGCCTGCTTTTTGCTTCCTTCACCTATTCTATCTTACTCTTCTTTATTTGCCTTGTTTGAGAATTTGCTCCTCTACTAGTCAAGCTTTTATCCTAAAGGTGATTTCCTTAAGGAAGAGATTTAGGAAACTAGGAAATTGTGAAGGCGGTTGCTACAAAAGTGCGGATAGTTTTTTAGTTGCTGAGCTAAAAAAATAAACTGTCCACTTCTCTCTAAGCATGAGTGAACAAGCTTTCTAGAATTAGTGGGTGAGGTGTATAATATCCTTTATAGTTTTGGTACATTTTATGTTTCTTAGCTTTACCATTGATGATGCCGATAGTGATTTTTTTTAATCAGATTCCATAATGTTGATATTCATATTGAGGCTGATCTAATTTTAAGAGAATGGGAAATCATAGCTAGTTCAATATTGAGAATAGAGGGTTTGCCAGTGCTTTTAGCAAAGACAAGTAGAGCCAAAAGAGTCCTAAAAAAGATCAAAAAATCCAAATCCTAAACCAACTTACAAAAATAGAAAAGGGAACAAAGGCTAATATATTTTTAATACCCTTTTATTATCTTTGATACAATGAATTTGGCTTATTGTTCAATTAAAAAGCTATGGGTTAGAAATCCCTGACTTACCTTGATATATATATTGTGTCAAATCCACTCTAGTATCATTTTATTGAGTATCTTGATCATTGTAGTTTATTTAGATTTCTTTACACCAGCCTTGACTTGCACTATAATTGCATGATGATAAGAAGGCAAAACCATCACAATACTAACTTGAGTTTTATAGCAATCATTGTGAACAATGAAGAGCCTAGTGAGAGGAGGCAATAGCCATATTAAGCCAAAAGAGCTAGCTAACCATGCATTTCATGTTACCACTAGTTGCCTTACTTGTTGAAAATATCTAATTAGTAAAAAGTGGAAGCTTCAATGTTAATGGGCTTATTGTCTCCTTTGTAAAGGGAAAATCGAATAGGTCTCACTCATTGGACAATCGCTAACTAATGCACCTTCCCTTTCACTTACATAATTTTTTTGTGAATGCCCCACTTTGCTCTTTAGCATGCTATTTCCCTAGCAACCAGCTTTAGATTCTCCTTAAGGCACCATGTTAAGTGGGGATTTGGATAGAGACTATATTTTGGGGCTCAATGTTGCTAGTTCTCTCCCGGGGCTCAATCTACTATATCCCCAAAGCTTCAACTCAATCACTTGTACATAAAGATTTAGCCTACTAACTGTAGGCTTTGGTGGGGGAACGCTATCCATTTCCTGCTGCCCCATCAAAATAAAAAAAATTTATTAATCACTCTTGTTAATTTTGCACAAGCCAACATTGGCTCTTGCCCTAAAATTCATTATGGGAGTTGAAAATCCTAGTAGATCCTCTGTGGGCATGTTCTCTTATAATACGTAATAACTAAAGCTATCGTGCTACCATTTTTGGGGCTTCTCTAGTAATTTTTTATTAGTATATACATAATGATTAAATCTGGAAGATTATGATATATCTGTACTTACTAAAAATATATATGATGTGATCTATAAGATGATATTATGGAAGTTAAAAAGGAGAAATTAACCATTCTCAAAGGGATTTCACAAAAATTGATTTAATTCATCTTTAGTTGGAAACCAATTTGGTCTTTTGCTCCATATATATAATTTTTCTTCTCTTTTATAGAATTAGTGACTAGCTTTTCTTACCCTAAATTTGGATTGTTAGAAAATTAGTAGAAAAAAAGGTAAGAAATTTTTTTAAAAAGTTAGTAAGAAAAGAAAATGTGAAAAAGGAAAATTTTGAAAATTTGAAAATGAAAAAGAATACTAATTATATATTTTAACTTTTAGTTTTCTTTCCTTATTTTTTTTCAACGAAACCAAATCAAACAAAAATTTCAAATTTCAAAATTTCCTTTCCATCTCATTAACTTTCCATAAATCCAAAAAAATAGTTAAAGTTTCATAATTTATGGAAGTGACTCAATCTAAGTCGAACCTATTTTACAGAGCCATTGTTTTTCCCTAATTCTCTTCTTTTGTTGACCATTCTTGAATATAAATGTCATATTTTTGTCCTTTATCAAGTTTCCTACTCTTTGAAGCTTAGTAATTAAACCCCATTGAAGGGTTGAACTTGTATTGCTTCTTTACATGTAGTTTTTGGCAACTTGCAAGCTTTATGGGGGTGAATATTGATGGGACTCTAAATGGTTTCTTTAATATCTACAATTTCATTAAAGAAAAGGAGCTTATTTGGGCTATAGACAAAAATCCATTTTCACAAATATTCAAATAGAGTTTTTCAATTTTTTGTACAAGAAACTAGATTGCGTCCATTGAGGTTGACAATAGTAGTGTTTTTCTTTATGGCTTTTTTCCATATATTACCACCTAGACTTTGGGGATGATCAAGGTTTAATTTTGGAAGAAGTAAAGAGTGTCACTTCTAGGTTTGAAGAAGGTAGTACAGTGATTGATAGCTCATCGGAGAGTTGCATAGTTTAGATTTCAGATTTTGAGGCTTCGTCGATCATTACGGCTCTTTTACTAGAGACTGGTTAGAAAGTTCTAGAATCAAAGGCAAAGATGCAGAAGAGATATTGATTGGTGGGCAACACTAATCGAAGAAAAAGGAGAAGAACAAAAAACCAAGAGAGTGGTGGAAGGAAAAATTCTATGAGCAGCTCACAAAGAAGAAAAAGAAGAGTCTTGAATCAAATTGCGATGATAGTGAATCGTGGTGGCAGACAAAAGAAGAAAATGAAGAGCAAGAGCAGCAAAGGTAGCATCAAAATTTTTCTTGGAATCCTAATATTCTTTGCAAATGTTTATAGAAAAGGCTAAAACTGATCAATGTCCAACTCCATTTTTATTACAAGATTTTCATTGTTGACTAGAATATGCTAATTTTTCTATGAAATCTTGCTTTTTTTTTTTATGTATATAACAACCTAACTTTTTGTTTTAAAATTGTTCAAGCATTAAACCTTAATACATAGGATTGACCATATGCATGATTTGGTATTAATTGACTTTAGAAGTCCATATCTATGTTTCATATATTTTCTATATGTCTATGCAAGTCCTTGAAGACAATATGAGTTTTATGTGCATGAGGATTTTACTTTGATATTATATGTAAGTTTACAAAATATATGAATTTAGACCTTGGTTTATATATACTGTAGTTAGTTAATTTTATGACATTATTTTTCCTATGATTAATTTTTACCTTGTGTTTATTTGATTTCTCTCAATGTGAACATTTATATTTGCATTTGGGAACCTCATTGTAGGCCTTTCTATTTTGTTTCTTGTAAACTATGACACTCGGTTAGGTTATTTATATTTGTTTAGGTTATGTTGAAAATTTTCTATTTACTTATATTTGTTTAGGTTATGTTGAAAATTTTCTATTTACTTGTCCTTGTTAGATTGCTATAGTCTCATAAGGTTAATATTTTGCTCGATCAAAAGGTATATACAATGATCCATAGATGTTCATCTTATAAAAATTGATAACTAGAGCATCTTTCTATTCTATACCATGGTCAAAGATATTGGATAACCTGTAAGTAGGTGGTTCAATGCTAATGCAAAAGTTTCTGTACAGGTATGCAGGGCAATGTGATATGTTGTATAATCAAACATTCAATCTCAATCAAGTCACATTTACTGCTAAAGGTATTAAAGATACTCAAAAAATTATATGTCATGGAGAGCATATAGTTTCTTTCTATAATTATAGTGTTAAAATCTTATGTCATCTACATACAGTATTTCATATCTATAAAAAAAGGATATATAGATGCTTTAAATCATAATAGAAAACATACATTAGGAGAAGATGTATGATGAATACTAAAATTTATACCAAGTTTTCTCTATCACCTAGCACAGCTGACCTCTTTCTTAAAGTAGGTTACAAATTTTATAGCTCTCTTTCATGCCATTGATAAGCGAGCCCTATTAAATAATGGTTCTTTTATGATTGGTCTTATGGAGTTTCTCTTTTTTGTTGTATTTTTAAATTGTTTAGACATTTGTGTTTGTTTTAAGTTGTCATGACATGTGAAGATGCCAATTACGTGCCATATTAAAATTCATGGACTGGGGATACACTCATTCACTTTAAAACATTTGTTTCTCTTGTAATCAAATTATAATCTAAGAATGAAAATAATCTAGAATAGACATAAAGCTGCCATGTACTACATAAAAATAATAGATTATATAGCCTATACCACCACTAAACAATAATGAATTTTAAAAATTTTCAAATGGCTTTGGTTATAATGCACTTATTTACTTTTGCTTTCCATTGTATGTGTCTACTTGGTGCTTCTCTACTTAGTGACTCAACATACAAAAGAAAGGCTACACTTTCAATGGCTCCTAAACCTCTAGACTTTATTATATTGGATGTATGTTTGATTTGACTTTTCATCATTTGCATCGATGAAAATTTCTCATTTAGTTTTGTATGTCCTAATTTTAGATGATTAAATTTATGGAATTATAAATTAGATTATTTACTTATGTTAGATTTTGGTCATTTTTACAATCAAGTGCTTTCAAAGTGTCTAGGAAAGGCTATGATCTATTTTAGTTTGCTCCTACAATTGTTATGCACTGATATGATTAGAATAGAGAGCAGGTGACTTTAAGTTTCTTTTGTAATTTTGGGAATTATATAGCATATAACATTAGAGGGTGAATTTTGTTATATTTTGAAAGTTAAGTTTTTAGAGGATATATTTTTGAGGGACAAATAACAATGATAAGGAAATCTATGTAATTGTCCTAATTAGTTTTGAATAAAAAATTAAGTACCTAACTGAGGGGTTCAAAACAAGGCCAGGAGAATATGATATGGTAAAAAACATGTACCAAAGAAGTTTAATATGTGTTTGATGTGTGCTAAAAAAATTGGAAACTAATAGTCACTTATCTCATTATGAGGTGACATGCCAGTTATGAAATAAGCTTTTTTCCTGATTTGGAATTTCATGGGTTTATCTAGATACTCTAGACATTTTCTTTTCAAGTATATATGGTTTTTTAGTCATAACAAGGAAAAGAAAAGCTCTTTGGGAAGTGGCACAAGTTGTTATTTTATGTTGTATATAGTTGGAAAGAAATATTGGAATTTTTAATTAGTAATTTCAGTCTATGGTTTTAGTGTGAGATAAAATATTGTTTATTGCTTCATTGTGGCTTAAAGCTCATGATTTTTTTTTTTTGTGGAATTATTTTCATTGATTTGCAATGGGATTGAAAATCTATTTTGGAACTTTGATTGATTGTTATCTATGTAACTTTTAGTCCTTAAGTTTTTCTATATTTTTTTTAAGATGGCTCATCATCCTTTTTATTTGTAATCATTTCATTCTTCTAATAATATTTTTTTCAATAAAAAAAATGTGAGCTATACAGGGTGTTCATCACTTGAAGTCTTTGGGCTTACAAATAAAAAGTATCACTGGTCATGCTTCATCAAGTTGTCAAGTTATAGATATTCCTCCAGTGTAATTGTTATAACTATATAATAGAGATCTAGGTAGTGCAATGAATTAGCTACCTTCATTGGTTAATGGTTATTCTCATCTAAGGTTGTTGTTGCTAGATATGATAGATAAAGACTTGCTAACCATGCTAAAAATCTTGCTTAAACAATTCTTAGCAGTTAATTTAGCAACTAACATTTTATTCCTGGAGAAGTGCATAGTAAAGGTAGATGTGTTAGGCTCTTAAGGCAATGTAGAAACACTTCATATATCTAGTTGCCTATATTAGAAGACAAATTGATGGCCCTTTGAACTTCAGAATTAGGAATGCCGATTCAATGAAGTTTCTTTGGAGATAGTTTTTGTAGAATTTTTCATATTATTATTATGCTTGTTAAGGAATAGTCATCAAAACCCAAGTTTTGTGAAAATGTGACTAATAATGTTTAGATATTTATTCATAGAGGATGGAGAGTCTATTTGTAGGTCCATTAGTACTTATGATGTTCTAGAACCTAATTGTAATTCAATTTATCTAAGCCGCAATGTTGTTATTGCAATATTTTGACCCAATTTTATGGCAATATGTTGGATTTCAAATTTCTATCTATATAATGGAAAATAAATTGGGATCTATATGTAGATATTTGATGTTATCGTTCTTAAAAGAATATCAAGCTATAGAACTTTTTTACATATTTGTATCTCTCCTTTTGCTATGAAATTGCCACATAGAACAAAGATATAGTATGTAGGGCTTAGTATACTTTTTTGCCATTATAATTTGTTGCTAAGGCCAAATATATATAATCCCATGCATGTTTTATTGTTAATGGAGTTGTTGGAAAAAGGTGGTTAACATTTACTCTATGTTATGCTCTTTGGAACATGTAGAAAATTCTCAATCAAACTAGAAATTTTGATCATCAATTGTTACAAATCATGGCATTCTAGGTATTATACTTTTCCTTTAGTTATAATTTCATTTACTACTACTGGTGTTAGTTTGTCTCATTTTTCAATCTATTTCTTTCATAATGCAAGGAAATTGGGTAGGTATTAACTAAAGAGTATTCTTTTTAATAGATTGTGGTCTTCATTTGCATTAAATGTTGATGCTCTAAACTTTGGTAATATATTGATCTTTTCATGAGATAATTTGATTATAATTCACAATTTCCCTTTTTATCATTTTGGTTTGTTTTCAATTCATTTTATAGTTTATTTTTTATCTGTGTTTGAATTCCATGCGATAGTTAATCATATGATTTTACACATTAGGGATATAATAAAAGAGAAAATGAGGTTTCAATTTTTTCATCAAATTGCCTACTTACCCTCATAACTTTAGTTATCTTCCCTTTTGTGCTTAGTTTATGTGGTAATGGACATTGGGCTTCCAAGTGCCTACTTCTACTAAAGGTAAAATCATTAAGGGGAATCTTTCCAAAAGAAGCTAAAGACACCTTGTTACACATATTATTTCTTTGTTTCTTTCTTTCTATTCTCAATTTTATCACTCTTGAATGAACTCGGTGACAGAGATATAAAAAAGGACATATTAGTAGCTATACGAGTTTAATTTGGTACCATTTGGCAATATACTTTGTAGGTTTGATATATTTCTATCTATTGTGAACCATTACTATGCATGTTACTATACTAAATTTTTTATTATGTAGTTTTTTATAGTCTATTTTTTTTTTGTTCTTAACTCTTTTAGATTACGTTTTATCTGCTTACCTTTTTTTTTTAATTTTTTTCCCTTTTGGTTTTAGTTGATTGGAAAATGAAAAGGAATGGACCTTTTTGAATGAGTGGATAATATTCTCTATATTTCAACTGTTTGTGTTTTTGTCTAAATTTAGAAAAAGATGGAATTTTGTCTACTAACTATGGCCTTTTCCTTTTTCTTTTGAAAGGTTCATAAGTGTTGTGTCACAAGGTTGAGGAAGAAATTATTGTTTAAAGAGAGGAAATAAGGTTATCAAAGAAGCATAATTGTAACTTTTTTCATTATTTAGTTGATGTATGATTATTTACTTATTTGACTGCTTATTATGTCACCTATTGTCACATTATTTGATGTTCTTTTGGGCTTAGGACATGTGAGGGGAAAATGTTAGTTTATTTTTTAGGCTAGCTTGCATATTATACCATGCCATTGAACCACCAATACAAGATTTGATCTTGAGGGAAGGAAAGGAGTTAAAACCAACCTATAAATTTATTGGATAAAAATTCAACATTTGTGTTTTATATCTTATCCAAGATCAATGACACTCATTAAAAATTGAAAGAAAAAAGTGAAAAGAATGAAAATTAAAATATAAAAGCTTTCGTGAAGGGGACAAATAGAAGTTGTGAAATTATTAAAATCGTTCCTCATCAAATTCGATTTTCTTGCACTCATGTTTTATTATTTTAATGTCTTTTTTTTTGTTATCATTCCAAATTTAATGATGTTATTTAATATAAAATATTATTATAGTAGAGGAATTTGATTAAATGCATGATAGCCTACCTTATATTTTAGGTGCTTTTTTATTCTAAATCAGTCTGGTGGTTAGACCATGTAGTTGAAAACATATGGCCCATATGTGTGGAACAAATTGCCTTTTAGAAGATTTTGATCCTCTATCTGTAAGGAGTTACGCCCCAGCATCCCACATAGGCTAAGTCAGGATCTGGGGAAGGCCTTATAAGGGGGACTTAGGTTCCTCCTCGTGAGCGCGCTTTTGGGGCTCGTGGAGTCCCC
>JANHAO010015198.1:0-14949 GCA_026873985.1 Saraca asoca | reverse complement strand
AGTTTAGTTTTTAGGACTTATTTTGTTTAATAGGATCTTTTGTAAATAAACTTAGAAAGTGTTTGATCCAATGTTTTTAATCAAACAATAAAGTAGAGAAATTATTTGAAGAAAACAACTTTTTTAAAAGAAACAATTTTTTACATCATACTTCGATGTGACATCAATGTGTTGAAGAATTTTTTGAAATGTTTATGTTTCAATTGAAGTCACTTCAATGTGTGAAGGAAAAACCTTTTTATCGAAGGTTGGGTAACATGGCTACTGTGATGTGGTAATCGATGTGAAGACTATGTATAACAGACTGTACATCGATTTCACTTTGATGCATTAGTGAATAACAGATAGTAATCGATGCTACTTTGATGCAGTAACTGAAATGTAGTTTTTCTGTTACAAACGGTTACAACCGTTATTCCATCCTAACTACCTTTCCTATATAAATGTTCTCACATGGTTTTTCCATACAATTGAGTGTGAAAACATTTGAGAAAGGGCTGAGCATAATTTTTCTCTCCATTTCATCAATCTTTGAGATTTCTTCAAGCTTATTGGATCAAAGATTCCTTGAGTTTTACTGCAGTTTGTTTGAGATTTTCATCTCAAACTTTGGGATTGTATTTTCAATTCCTTCTCTATTCTAATTTCTTTTATTTAAGATTTCTAGGTGTTAGAAATCAGTATAGGTTTAAAAGAGCCTATGTAAATTCTTCTAGCTTAGTAAGATACCTGTTAAAGTCTTGTGTATTGATTGTAAAGACTGGCATTTCAGGAGCCTGTTAATCCTAAATAGTTTTTGTTTAATTTAGAAGTCTTTTGGTTGAGAATGATTAAGTGGAGTAGGCTTGAATTGTGATTGCAATTCAAGTTAAACCACTTTAAAAATTATGTCTTAAATTTATTTCTGCCACTTACATTTTTTTTGCTCTTATTGTTAAAATTTAAACTTTATCATCTTCACTTGTTAATTATCAATTCTCTGCAAATCACATCTAAAAGAAAGCTAACATTAATACTGGTGTATACAATTCTCCAATGAGAAAAGGGCAAGATCCACTTATTTCTGTAATTTTAATATCTTTATTGGGACTGACAATAGCATCGACACTTTACATTGTTCTTCCTTCTACCATTGCAACTGCTTAGTGAATCACAGAGAACAGAGGGAGAACAGCTCAGAGGTTCAAGGCCTTCCTTCTAGCGCCGAAATGTTGACGGTAAAATCTAGTTTTATGGACTCAGATCTTGTCAACACCTGAAATGTGAACTACGAGTGAGGGAATAAATAGGAAAAAGAGTGGACAAGAAGGAAAATAGATACCAAGAGCATTTTTATTATGGTTCGACTAAAGCCAGTTTAGCCCCTACATCCACACTAATTGTACTTGCCTTTGAGGTAGTGATTCTTACTATTCAGGTGAGCGGAGCTATAATACACAAAATTTCCCTTTGGCCTCTCTCTCCGTATTTTGATAGAGCTTCCCCTTCTTCTCTTTGTGTCCCCCCTTTTATAATGAACTGACCCCTATTTATAGAAACAATGGAGATTACAATGATAATTTCCCAATTTGTACATTAGTTACATCATGTAGCTATCACATACAGACAACCGAGATTCTACTTTATAAGGTTTGCAGATGGGTGCCTTCCTCTGGAGGTTGGTTTGCTGGCTAGGAAAATGTGCTCTTGACTATTGATTAGACTTGTTCATACCTTAAGACCAGGGGTCGCTCATTTGATTGGGACATAGGTCATGTGATTTGTGGTACTACGGGCTAATCCTCGAGCTCACAGGGTGAATATCTTGGATGCAGCTCACCTCTCTTAACGACTTGAGATTAGTTCTACCTAGCAAGCAAAGACATTTATTTTTTAAGCTTGCCTCACATCCCATGCTTGCAATCAATGAGCCAACCTCCCTTCGTTGTTGGCTTAACGCTTCTGAGTGACTCTGCCCTTCTCGATTGGATTCATCTTATATTGTCCTATATCGAAAGCCACCCATAACATGAGCTAAACTTCTTTCATCAGTTCTTAGCTTCCGCTGGGCTTTTGCCTATCTGTTATGCAAGACTGGATTTCACCCATAACACCAACAAAAAGTATTTTCCTTTCTTTTATTCCTTTTTTTTTCATTTCTTTTCTTTTAAATTTTAAGCAAAAATAAAATGAAAAAAAGAAGAAGATATAAATAAAAGGTCATACCCCCATCATCTCTGTTAAAAATAGAGAATAGAAAGAGTGAATGATCTAAAAGTGAGAATCCCAGCTCCCATTACAAGTTGTCTCAATTCGACCAGCATATCAACAGTGTCCATCAGTATTCACTAGCTCACGTCATCACCAGCATGACCAAGCACCTTTTCTGGCCAATCGGCATTCTCTCTCCTAAAATCTTTCCTTGAATCATGAAATTCTTACTCCTTAGAGCCTCACACTAAGCCTCATGCCATTGGAGATCAAGTTCTGCTCCCAGAAGCCACCATTATTGCTATCATCTTGGGCATACTACACTTGGAACATGCTTGTCTGAAACTTATTCCTTCCTATTTTCAACTTTCCCATTAATAAATGTTAAATCCTTGCACATTTTTTTTTGTAAAGTTATGAAATTCTCTTACATTTTGAGTTCCATTTTTATTAAAATTTTAAAACCTCCTTAAATCCCTCTTAACTTACCTAGCCATTATCTTGTAAATCAGAAGATTTTATGGATTGGGAACCACTCATTTTTAATTCTAAAATGTCTATAAACCTTATCCTGTAATTTTTTTAAAGTAAATTTAAATTCTTAGAAAATAGCTCACTGGGCTAGATTAATGTAGTGATAGCAAGTGTAAAGCAAGTGATTTTGGGTTTGGATGAGTTGTAATTTTAAAGTTACTAAAGTAAAAGGAGCAAAAAGGCTATTTGACATTTTCACAATTGGATATAAGTGAACAAGGACTATTTGGAGCTCTTTGAGGTGAGTGGATAATTTACTCCCCCATGGCATACAAAGGAATGTCTCATTTACTATCTTGAACTTGAAATTATATTATATTATATTTATAAAAGAATTTGAGATGTTCACTAGATACTTACTTTTGAAAGTAAATTGTTATGTTCTAGTGAATTGTATGTGTATGTATGTATGTATGTATGTCATAGATATTGAATGCTTGTTTTATGAGTGGAGAGTCTTGGTCCCGAAATTAGATAGGAATTAAGACCTTGCCCTTATTCTTTTAGAGGAATTTTATACTCTTTATTAATTTAAATGAATTTGACAACTATGTCAATTAAAATACAATTGTTAACTTTTGTTTTCAAGTAAATGAACAATATGTATAGAATTACACAATATGCAATATGTAGTTTGAGCAATATGCAGAATATTCACAATATGTACAGCATAAGACTTTCTTGTATCAGATTGTGTAGTTAACAATTAATTAATTAATGACTAAATTAGCAGAAAAACCAGATTATAGAATTTGCACAGAACCAAAACTTATGCGGAAATATAAAGATAGTAATGAAAAGATTCAAGACATAAATTTTTAAAGTAGTTCAACTTGAATTGAACCCGCAATTCAAGTCTACTCTACTAGATTAATCCTTAACCGGATGATCTTATTCTATTACTAACACAAGATTTGAACCAGGCTTCTACACACCAGTTTTACAATAAGAATTTTATAGGTTCTTGCAATACCTATTATACAAAAATTCTAATTCAATGCACCTTCTACCAATTGCAATCAACCTCACAATTCCAGAAGGATGCAAAGGGAAGATCAACCTCCTCCTTTGTAACTAGATTCCTAACCCTAGAAATCTAAAATGTAAATCAGGACAGAGTTTAGAAATACAATACTATAGAATTGACACGTAAATCTCAACTAGCTAAATAGAAATCTTCTTCTAATTGCTCAGGAGTTAATTGAATCGTTCAAACCAAGTGAGGTAGAGAATAGTAGATGAAAGCTCTAGGTTTTTCTCTTCTTTTGTCACACTGAGTATGAAAATGTTCTTCTGAAAAATGAAAGGTTTGGTCTATTTATAGTAGAAATAAAAATAACTAAATTTTAGTCCTTGAATTGATTCGTGAATCAATTCATAGTAGTTATAACAAACTTGTAACTAACTAATCGATTTATGAATCGATTAAGATCATGTGAAAATTCATCATCGAATTGATTAATGAATCAATTTAGAAAAGTTCCAAACCTTTAGTAAGAAAATTTTTCTTCTATCACAAGTTTTTTAACATGAATCAATTCATGAATCGATTCACATAGTGAAAAATAATTTTTATAAAAGTTTAACTTGTGAGAGAACACATAAATGTTTGTTTGAAGACTTTTGATTTGAAACATTTTAAATGATTTATTCTACCTCAATATAAGTTGTTTTAAGAAAAATATAATTGAATAATCTAAATAAGATTTTAGTTACAAAAGGGGCTATGAAATAAAATAAAAACCTAGAACTAATGTTGACGTTTTGAGCAAACTTGATTAACTTTGAACTTGCAAAACAAATAAACACTCAAACACATAGTTAGATTGTGATGTAAACCAAGATTGTTTTTCAGCATCAAAACTAAAGAAAATGTGTAGCTAGGATAACCTACACTAATAGAGAGCTCATTCTTTTATTTATTAATTTTTTATTTATACCATATATGGGCTTGTGTTTGGTTATCTTAGTATTGAGGCATGTACTCTACAACTTCAAATGAATTTGAAACCCTATTAGATAATTGTTTCAAAAGGGAATGTTGTGTTGTTGTGGTAAAGTGTGTATGTATTACAAGAGAGTAAAACTTGTTTTATGCCCCTTTACGCTTGGACATTCGAATGCTTGATTTATACCTTATCAAAATAAACACTATTAGTGTATATGGTTTCTTTGAAAAGTTGTGAAATCATAAAATTAATTGTGAAGTAAAAAAATTGGGATCTTTGGGGAACTTTTTGTAGAAACCCCTAAGTGCACTTGGAATCATATAGAATATGGTCATTTAACATGATGAAGGCATAATGAGAGATTTAACATAGTAGAGGGAAAAGGTATGATTGGAGGTGACAATTGAAAATATGTGTTGAATTGATGTGTTACTCGAAGGAAATTACCTTTGGATCCTAATTATAAGTGTTTGAGACAAAATGGTTATTTTTCTTCATGATATAGAGTTACTTGATCTTTAAAAACCTAGTTTCCTTACATTTTCATGATTGAAATGATCATGTTAATTATGCATGTGTTTTATGCTATTCACCTTGATTTATTGATAATTTTATCTTATCACATCCTAACTTGTTATGTTACTATTAATTTGGTAAGTATATCATAGATTTGTAAATGATAGAAAACTTTCAAGTGTTCATGTATATTTAAAAAATATAAGAAAGGATAGTTGTTCCTTAATGATATTCAAAAAGATATGTGTAGGAGTAAATAATTCATTCACTTAGTTTTTTTTTAAACTTGTAACGTTTTTCCTTAAAAAACATTTTAGGTTGCAAGACCATCCGTTACCACATGGATCACCTCACCAGAGATTAAAAACATAAATATTGGAGGGATGCTTTGGTAGTTGGAATAGGCTATATTTGCATGTGTCCAAAATTATCAAGTTGTGCATATTGTTGTGTTTTGTAGTTGTGAATTATGTGAAATCTTCTTATCATAAAAACAATATGCAAGAAGGGTACGTGACCCTGCCAAATGTCAGTAAAACAAAAGAAATTCTATCAAACTTTTTATAAAAATCTTTTGAAAAAAAAAAATATATATATATATATAAGTGTTTTGGAAAATTTTAGGTAATGATTATTTTATGTTTATGAAATTTTTGATATAGTTATCTTAATTTGATCATGAGTTCATATAAGGTTTGTAAAAAGATGCCACGGATTTTTTTCCTACGTTGATTGTGCTCCTCAGTTGGGGCATGACATGACACAATACTTGTCAATTTTTACAATTGGTGTACTTACAAAATTTGTAAAAAGATGTTTACCTAAATGAACACAAAAATAAAATCTATTAACACTAAATTTTCAAGTGGAGTCACAGTTGCACTTTTAGCTAATGGAATGTAGAATCTATCATACTATACATTATAAAGTTTTTCATGGATTTGTACTATCAAGATAAAACATTCAACCTATGTTAGAAAGCTTGTCAAGTAGCTCTAGTCCACTAAATCAGTTCATAACATGGTAAGTTGAAACTCAACAAAGACAATAATCATGTTTGGAGCAATTGCAATAAAACAAAATTATATTAAAAAATAATTATCGATCATATACTATCATAAATTGGATAAATGTATGAAGGTTGTGGTTGTAAACCATAATTTAAAACATTCATCACAAATTGTCCTTAATCTACTAAAACATAAACAAAACAAACACGCTAACAATCAATTTATATAATAACATTGCTTAAATTGAAGTAACAGGTTGAAGTTTGCTTCAATTGACACATTGCTTTCTGTTTCAAGCTTTTGTTGATGTTTTTCTACAATGTCCACCAACTCTGCCATGGTAAAAGAAATCAAGGTTAGAGAAGCTTCATTGTCTAAGATCTTGGAAGCATGATTCACAAGTTGCTCATCAAATTCACCAATATCTTCCTTCACATCAGATTCTACCATGCCCCCGGAATCATAAGATTTTTAATTTAAATCTATTGACAAGTTTGTCAATTTCAAACTATCTCCGTTGCTTTTTTCTGGGAAAGCCAAATCATTAAAGCAGAAAACCGCTACTACCAACACAAATTTTCTAACCCTCATTTTAACATAAACTTTTTGCGGCCTCTATGTACTAGGCTTCAGTGGGGTTTCTAGGACCAACTAATCCTTTGTTTGAGGCTCGTCCTTCGCCTCATTGATCAAGGGCTTGTTGTTATTCACTTTCCACTGACAAACATACTATATCAATTTAGCACAGGTATTACTCCCTTGAGTTTTTGAAAAATGATAGGCAAAGTCAAAAAATCTAATCGTAATTAATCTTTAAAAATCACATTCTTATCATTATTTTCATATCTAATATAAGTTACACAATTTAAATTTTAATCTTTTGATTGATATTTTACTATTTATTTTTAAAATATTTACTCTTTTTTGCTAAATTGTATCTTCTTATTATCAACCAAAATTTTAAGTATTTCATGTAACAATAAATAAATAAATATTATTATTATTCTTTGATATGTACATTTCAATAAGTTAGTATGTTTTCAAAATTATTTTATACACATAACAAACACATGCTCATATAAATTTCATTGGCACTTTAACATAGTTTATATAAATAAATAAATATTTGATATTCATAATTTACAATTAAACTGTCCATCAAACGAGTATTATTCTAGTTTTAATTACATATATGTGAACCTAACATCCTATTTGAACTTTAATAATTTCTAGATATTACTTGTCTTATTGGTCACAGTATTTTAACATACAACATCCAAAAACATCAACCAACAATAATCAATCATACATTTTAAATTCATCATTATCCTAATTTAGCTATTGGATTTTTTTATTCTCTTTAGGCCTAATTCATAAATTCTAGCATATCAACAAACAGTTGGGTTATTTTCAGAACATATGTATATTTTAATTTCCAAAGCAAGGGAAGCCAGTCAAAAAGTAAAAACTTTCACTTATTTTTTAAAATGGAATCGTAATAATAAATTGCAATCATTTAACTGAATAACCATATCATAAATATAAAGTCAGAATATCTCAATACAAATATCCTAAATCAAAATATATAGTGGGTCTCATCTAAAGTCTCCGGAAGGCTATCACTCAAAACATAACAAGAGCCATATTCATCCCACACATAGAAAATGCTAAGTAACCTTTGCACAAAATAAACTGCTAAAGAGTGAGATATCAAAAAATGCTATCAAAATAGCCCTCTATAAATAAAGTAGGGATATCTAGTCTAGAGATGTACTCATATCTAACATCATAAACTAAACAACTCGAACGAAGGTCCATGAATAGTATGTAGTGGAAGTAGATGTGATCACCAATGTATCCTTGTATGATAGTATCTTGGGTCCACATATGTCAATCTACAAGATTTTAGCAAGTAACTAAAGAAACATTTTGCCTTTAATAGGCCTTTAGACTTTGGCCAAGAGGCCCCATTTTTTGGGCTCTCCTTCATTTTCACAAAATATTCAAATAAATTAATAGTTCATTCAATCAAATAACACACGCAAAGTCATAATCATCCTTTGGACTCAAACATACACTTATTAGGCACCGTGATCAGAATTCAAGCTATTTCTTGCATTTTTCCTTATTCATGGCCAAATCATTTGGGGCCTTTTTTCCAATTTTTTATAATTTGATCACTTAAGGATTCATGCAAGCTAATTCATACAATTTTTATCACTACTAAACTAAAGAAGCAAAAGCAAAGTAATCAAATTCCTCATTTCCCTCCTATTTTAACATCACATGGCCGAAACATACACAAGACATTTCTTAAAATTTTTTCTTCAAAGTTCAAGATTTTACTCAAATAAAATTACTGCTAAATATGCACAAACATGCAAGATAATGATTTAAATCAAAAGGGAGAAGTTCAAGATTTTACTCAAACAAAATTATTGTAGTATACATAAACATGCAAGATCATGATTTAAATCAAAAGGGAGTTTCCTCCCTTAGCCGAAACGTGCATCTTTCATATAGCAAAAATTTTGTCATGCAATCCAAGATTTCACACATGCATCCTCATCCATCTCTAGAGATCCTAATATGCAAGATCATTATTCAAACATGCAAGTGGATATCGATCAATATCACATTCTAGCATACTCATGGTTTTAACTTTGCAAAATTACATACTAGAAAAATTATAAATCTTTCTTTCCTTATTACCTTCTTAGTGATCAAACCACTAAGAAAGGCTCAACAACAATTTTTCTTCCTTTGTTTCTCTAGGGTATCCAAATCCCCTATCCTTCATGCATTACCCATTTTTCACAAATTCCAACATGCAACAACACATTTGGGTTATTTTAAGAGTAATCTACCAAGTTTCTATAAAAATCAAGTCATCAAACCCATTATACCCTTAAGGGGCCAAACTTTCCTATAGGCTTTAGGGTAAAAATTTTAGCTCTTAACTTCGTGATTTATACATGCAAAGGTATATTCTTATATACTTACTCATACACCTTCATTCTATAAGATTTTTATGAATACAAATTTGATCTTTCACTTATATTTTTAAGAGCACCAAACCCATTACCAATACTAAGTGAAATATTAGTTGGTGAGTTAAAAAACATTAAAGTAGGCTTATAGAGAGAGTACTCACCTTGGATGAAGAAGAAGAACTTGTGGGAGAATGAGTTCTTTAATCCTCCAAGAACAAAAGACCTAAAAATTAAAGGCATGCAATAAAGTTGAAGGGAGAAATAGAAGAAGAAATTATTAAAACATGAAGTTCAAGGGACATGTATTTACTTGAAGATGAGAGTGTCTACTTCTAGGAAGGTGAGTGCTTCAGCTAAAGGAGGAATTTAGAAAGGATTTGGCACCTTTCTGAAGGGCTTGTCCATGCATGGTGAGCAAAGAGAGTAGGACTCAGGTTAGCTTCAAGTAGAAGAAAGTGAGTGAATGAGTGATAAGGAATGATGTGGGTAGGGAGACTAGTTGCAAGTCTACCTTAGAGACCTCTTCTTTCCCTTTGCATGATACCCACATGCATTGGTAGATTGGATTTCCTTATCCACCACCCATTGGTGGACATCTACCCTTATCTTCTTATGAAACTCTAGGGCCTTACACTATTGGATGAAGAGAGTGGGTATGTCCACATTGTGGAGGGCCTATTCAACACCCTCCACTAGGGTTGGCTAAACTATGCCTTCCTTTATCATTATTTTTATTATTTGGCCCAACAACCAACATGGTTCTCTTTACTACCCCTCTCTCCATTTCTATTGCCCCTTAGGTACATATAATGCCAAAAATTGTAACAAGGTTCACATACCTCTAAGAACCAATATGAGTCTAAGCCATTGTCTCCATTACTCATCATATTCTCTGATTTAATTTTCCTACTCCATTCCAATTTTCATGCAAATAATATTATAATTATTTGTTGTACTTATATTTACTATTTTCTTTTATGATATTGCTCATAACTACTTAAAATATGTTTTCTACATTTCCTATGCCTTGAGGTGCCATCATAGTAGGAATATTCCTTGACATGGGAATCACATAACTATTGAGAAACCATGCATGACTAACCTAAGTCTTTTATTTATCAAATTCCTAACACATGACTTATTTAATTTCTTTTACTTTTCTTCCTAAATTTCCTTCCTCTTAATAAAGGTAATGGAGGTAATGGAAATTACAAAAGGATCATTAAATCCCTTGACTTCCCTCTTTGGGAATTTTATACTTAATCAAAGTTATTTCTCTACTCACATAATTAATTTGTAATTAAATTTCATTGTTCATTTTCTATGGGTATTACATTTCCCCATGACCAAACCTTGAAGCCTTCTTCCTAAAACTAGAATATACTTATTGGCTATTAAAAAGCCTTGTAACGACTAAAGAAAGAAAAGGCTAAGACAAACCAATAAGAATTAAGATAAAATAAGCCTTTAAGGCTAAACTTTTATCTTAGGTTTATACCCCAAATGTCATAGGCTGGCAACTCTTCTAGCTATACCATACGATGCATGATGCCAACTCCTAGCTAACATGTCAGCCTTCCAATAAACTCAAAATATACTTGGATAAATAATAGGATAAAATAAATTTAGATTTTGATTGCCCATACAATGAAATCCTATATGCAACATGTCTATAGCAAGTCTCAAAGAATGCCCCACATAAGTAGCCTTAAGTGCACATTAAGAAAGGAGTTTTTGAATAAAGAGAGAGACAACTTTGTTTTATTGATATATGACTCATTACATAGTTTTGATTGTGTATGGGAAGTATCAAAGCCACTACATTCCAATCTCTAACTCGTGCCATAATGCTCACCCAAGTCACAAGACATGCCCTCTAAAGAGCATTCTAAGTTAAAGCCCTTTCGGCAAAAGTAAATATATTTTTTTGAGTTGGCATAAGGACTTCTCCTACAACTTGAAAGGGAATCTATGTGCCATCTCATATGGACATGAAGATAAAAATGCAAAGATTGCATGTGTTTTTCTATTCACATTGGACAAATGGTCTATGTTAGAAAGATACAAACACCCCTATAATAGGAAAAATTATACAAAGTGCAATTGCTTCCAAATTTGCACCACAGGATTCCTCTTCATGCTTATTTTTTTTATGCCAATTTTCATGCAAAATTGAGTATGTTTACCTTCTGAATTTGTTCATAAGGCTTGTGACACCAAGTAGAACACAAACCAAAACCCCATCTTATAGTGTTTCTCTCTTTCAAAGCCACACAAAAGTGAAGTGAATTGTGATTCAAGTTAAAGGTTGCTCAACTTATATAGGCTCACAGAGATAGCCAGTCGACCAACTATAAGACCAAACCTAATTGGTTGACTACTTGTACAAGATTGATTGATCAAATAGGTTAAGTTTGAGCCACTAGTCTAACCTAACTAGCCTACCCACTTAGTCCCACATAGTAATCTAAGCCTCTAGGCTGCCTTATTAAGTCCTCATCTAGTAGGGATATTACACTTTTGGATATGCTACCTATATATATGTGATAAATATAAGGCTAATGACCTAATAGAATGGATGCAAATGAAGCCAAATTGAGTTAAGGGTATCAAATATATAAAGACCAAATTACCCTATTGACATATCTAAACAAAAAGGCATAAACTCAATTTATGACGATTGAATACTTCACTCTCTTATTAAATATTCTTTGACATAAGCATCAGAAGGGCCTTAGCGATATCCACCACTCAAGCCTTGTTGTATGTGATATCTAGCCTCTGCACTCAATTGCCAAAGTTGAAGTGTTCATCATTTTGTGCTATCTGCAATTTGATTACCTATGATACTTTATCAATCTGATTATAGTTTCTATTTATATACATCTTTGCAATTTACATTTTAGTTCAATTTTTAATGAAATATTTTCCTATCGTCTGCTCCTATTAATGATTCTACTGGCAAATTTCATTCCTTCAGTTCTTGACAACATTTCACAATTTCACTTTGATAATTTCATTCCTTATACTAATTTTGTTATTTCTCATTTGTTGATTTGAATCTTTGTTCTAATTTGACTTTTAATGCTCAAATTTTATTTGATCTTGCATTTTGTTGATTATTTTTACTAGATCCTCTATTGTTTATGTGGCAATGAATGTTTTTATGGAAACATTCCATTATTGACATGATCACTTTCATTCTCTGCTTAATTTCCATTTTTGTGGAATAGAAAATTACTTAAACTCCTAGTTTAAAATTACGTAGACGAATTGTGATTAAGATCTTTAACTATTCCAATATTTTGAGACCATTGCTACTAGTCACCAAATGTAAGATTCCTCTCTACACAGAACATTATGATGGTCAATTGATCTAGTACCAAGGCCAAAGACCTAAATCAACATGTATGATCCTCTCTTCTAGACAAACAACTAGGAGAAAATTCTCCTAAGCAGTAAAAATATTTGTTTGATCATGTTATTTCTTTTTTTGAATCCAATTTTTTCCTAGATTTCAAGTGAAATCATGATGATCCAATGGTAATTATGGCCATTGTTCACAATTATGTTGTGAAAAGAATTTTGGTCAACCAAGCTAGTTCATCCAATATTTTATGTCTTTTTACAATAAAACAACTTAATCTATTACCTGAATCCTGGATTTGTTGTCAAAATGATTTGGTTTATTTTTTTTAGAAAACATATTCCAATAATAGGCTTGACCATACTACAAGTTTCTCTTGACTTGTTTCCTTGGATGTCTAGCACTGATGCAGAATTTCTGATAGTTAATGTAGAATTTCTAACAGTCAATATACTAAATACAACTTATAATGCTATTTTTGAACAATGATACAAGTTGTTGTCTTTAACCTCATTTGCTAATGAAGTTTCCTACTAAAAGTGACATAAAGTAGGTCCAAGCTAATCAAAAATTGGATTAGCAGTGTTATATGAATAGCTTTGATGAAAGGCTAATGTCTAAAGAAATTGGCAATGTTATGTCAAATCAAAATATGAATAAAAATAAAAAAAAGTTGACAACCATAGCAAAATGATTGCTCTTGAGTCAATTGACTTGAAGATTGATAGGATGGAGATAAACCCAAAACCCAAGTCAAAATTAGAAGATATAAGAATATGTGGCCTAGATGAAGATCAAACCATTAAAGTTAGGGTGAATTTACTACCTAATTTTAAGAAAAAACTTATCAAGATCACTAAGGATAATGTTAAAGTGTTTGCCTAAACTATTGTTGATATGCTAGGCATTGAACCTAAAGTTGCTTGTCATAAATTGGCTATTGATCCTTCAGTTAAACTAAAGCAATAAAAGAAAAAAGAGTTTAGACCTAAACAATAGGATGCTATGAAAGTGGAAAGTAATAAACTTCCGGAAGTTAATTTTATATGAGAAGTTGCCCACACTACTTGGTTATCAAATGTTGTTAAGGTTATAAAGGCAAATGATAGTTAATGGATATGTGTCAATTTCACCGATTTAAATGAGGCATGTCCAAAGGATTCTTATCCTTTACCATATATTGATAAGCTAGTTGATGGAACATCAAGCTTTGTCATTCTTAACTTTTGCAATGCTTTTTCAAAATATAATCAAATCCTAATGTGGTTAGAAAATTAAGAGAAGACAAATTTCATTACTAATGAAGGTGTGTATTGTTATAAGGTCATGGCTTTTGGGTTAAAGAGTGTAAAGGCAACATAGCAAAGAATGATGAACAAAGTATTCAAAGACTAGATTGAGAAAAATTTGGAAGTGCATGTAGACAACATGCTTATCAAACCCACTAATTACTGCAAGCATATATCTGATCTTGAGGAATTTTTCCACATGATCTAGCAAAATAATTTGAGAATTAATCTTAATAAATGTGCCATCAATGTGATTGTTAGAAAATTTTTAGGTTTCATGTTGACCGAAAAGGGAATTAAGGCCAATCCTATAAAGTATAATGCTATTCTTAATATGAAAAGCCCTGATAGCATTAAGAAGGTGCAAAGGCTAAATAAATGGGTCGTAGCCCTTTCATAGTTCATATGGAGATCAGTGAATAAATGCCTTTCTTTTTACAAGTTTTTGAAGAGTTCAAAGGAATTTAGGTGGGACAACCATTGTGAGTAAGAGTTCTTAGACTTAAAAAATTATTTGGAAACCCTACTGATATTATCAAAGCCTATACTAAGCAAAAAGCTCTATCTTTATCTTGCAACAACAAATGAAGTAGTTAGTTTAGTGTTGATTGAGGAGCAAGATAATTTGCAAATACCAATTTATTTTACTCGTAAAGCCCATCATGGTGTATAATTGTGATATCAAAAAATATAAAAATTGGTTTAGTCATTACTCACAGTGTCGGGGAAGCTAAAACAAATTTCAAAGGCATCAAGTGTTCACCTAAATGAATCAACCAATTAAGCAGCTCTACAACCAAGCCAAATATAGTTGGACAATTGGTGGCATGGGCAATAGAGCAGACTAAATATGGGATAGAATTTGAATCATGAAAAAGTTATGAAGGCTCAATTCCTAGCAAACTTCAATGTAAAAATGACCAAAGATTCTCCCAAGAATACAACCAATGGCACGTCGTTCACTTATGTTAACCTTAGGGAGATTATTAACCCTAAACGAGTTTTATGTCATTACATATTAGTTTTGAATGTTGAAAAACAACTGAAAAGCCAACATCATATTTTCTTGGACTAACACTATATTTTAGTATGCTTTATTCA
>JANHAO010015197.1:0-14947 GCA_026873985.1 Saraca asoca | reverse complement strand
ATCTCAAGTGAGAAGTTCTCAAATGATATAAATAAAAATACAAGAAACAAACAAGGATTGCTTGCTACAAAATATTTTAAAATTTGAATACACTTGCAATGATTAAGTTGCTTTCAATTTTTAAGAAACATTAAAATGGGCAACTTTATACAAAATGGACAACTTTGGACAAATTGATGAAAGCCTTTAAAACGACCCACAAATGGTTATTTTTACTATTATATATATGCCGGGTATGTACAATTTCCATTAAGCATCTACATTTTAATTTTATTTCATCTGTCGCTATATGGTTTTGCAAACAAATTGAACTTATTTTAATTCAAGGGACACAAAAGTTCATTGCATTTGTTCAGTGAGTGTCACAATATTTCAGCATTGCCGCGACATGCAAAGGGGCCAGTGACGTTTCCATTATGGCATTTATTATAGTTTAATATCATAGACTATCTTGCCACCGCAATGCATAACGACACTTCCTTCATGCATGCATGCCCATCAACCCTACTCATTCAATCACTTAAACTAAATAATAATAATAATAATAATAATAAAAGCAAAAAAATAGAATAAAATTATGTGTTTCGTCATCAGATGGATCATGAAAAAAATAATTGATCTATAAGCGAGCTTGATTCGAACAAGTTTTGGCTGCAAGCAAGCTTTATATCAATAATATATATGTGGGGTGTGAAACATTTTAGCATTAAAAATTTCAATTTTATATTTTGACAAATAAAAAAATCAATCTTATTAATTTTAGTAATCATTTAATTATAATGTTAAAATATCTGATATATCAAAATATAAGAGACAATAACATTAAAATAACAATTATATAATAGGATTAAAAATATTTCCTCTTCAATGAAGCTAGATCCCCACTTAATTTATTAAGAGTAATGTATAAAATGTAGCACAAATAATCAAAGTGATTAAAAAATTTTATACTTTAGTTGTTATTATAATATATGTATACCAAATACTATGAAGTAATATAGTATTGATAACATAAAACACATTAAGAATGACTCAATAAATATTTGACACATATATTGAAAGGAATAACACTGCTCTGCATTTAAAATGTTACACAACTCACAACTCAATCACAAATTGTTCTCATGTTTATTTTGGGCCCTATCATGAGTTGGTATTCGCAAAGAAAGACTTACATATATAATAGAGACAGAATAAAATGTGAGAGAAAGACCATTGCTTAACGTGTATATATACTTTACGATAATTATATTAATATGAATTATAATATATAGTTGTATATCATAGTTAATAGACATTTTATATGTCAAATAGAGTTACGTGAGAAAGTGAGCAAGTGGAAGTAAGAGTACTCTGTTAAAACTTTGTTGCAACACCATAATCAGGGAACCTTTGGGAGCTAGCAGTGACGCTCTAGCCCAACGTGACTTCACTTTTACTATATCAAAATGGCTATAGCTCTATGATTTAGTCTTACATTAATTAATATATATTAATTAAGGTTATTAATGTTCATTCTCCATGTTAATCATATAAGATCACATCTTGAAAGGCTTCCCCAAAACGAAGTCGTCTTTGTCATGACCATAGTATAGGTTATTATTTATATGTAGTATTATTATCCATTCATTTATATTATTGCTGCCTCTCTGTTGGATATTTGTTTTCATTTGATGAACACAAAACACTTGGACTCTCTGCTTCTGTATCTTAGACAAACCACCATCCAACCACGATCTTCACCTCTTTAGTCTTTGGCAAATCAAAATATTTCAAAAGAAAGAAAAATTGGCAAGTTTGATTTTAGATTCAACCTCAGCACCATCAAACCACACGTGGAAGACCTCTATATATGATATAAATCTAGCTTGAGAAGAACGAAGATCATCAAATTGAAAGAAACCGTAGCAGCTTCCTAGGGATATTGTTTTATATTATATATTATCAAAGTTGACTTGCATTTTCTTACCAGATTGGAAGTGTTTTTTTGAATTATTGCGCCAGATGCTAAGTAGCTAGATTTGGTTTTGACTATATAACCTTTAATTGCTTAGAGAAGTCGCCATCGTCAATCCATTGAAGCCTGTTTTCATACAAATCATTTATGCCTCTCAATCACTCTATCAAATATGACAAATAAAATAATTATACTTATTAGTAAGAGATTGAAACAATACGTGTTTTTTGGACTAACCATTTTCCTTGAAACTAATAAAAGTCTATCCAATTTCTTAGGCGTACACATTATATGAATCAAAAGAATTATATATATGTCGTTATGTGAATTTTTCAGCTCTCACACGCTACATAATAATCACAATGCTCCAGGTGGACATTAAGGCAAAGCTGGATATCCAGCTAATTAAGTTAATTAGAGCCATATAGATATGCATAGCTAGGATTTAAACTCTAAACCGCCGATCACTGTAGGCATATCGCAATTATCAATTGATTAGCGCATGTCTAGTTAAACAAAAACGTAATTATCACTAGGACTAATTAATTAATGCAGCTATGAGATCGCAAGCTTCATTCTCTTGGTATGTTAATTTGACAAAGATATTCTTGAAGGAAAAAAAAAAATTCTCTGAATTAATGTAGAGTCAGTTGTACCCGCAAAATGATCTCGGATTAAAAATAATTACCGTCTGTAATTTAAAGTGGAGAAACTGAAAGGAAAATATTCTCTTACCTCTAGAAGCATGCATGGGACGTCAATACCATTAGTACGACATAGTCACAGGCTTTGAGGAACTCTGCTAACCGACCAATCACATAAGATAAGCAGAGCAGCATCTAAGAATCTACCTTTACAGTTTACTGTGCTGCAACTTTAACTGGTAGACATCCAGTCGCTGAATCTGTTGTTTCGAAGTGATGTTGGTTGGACATGTGAATTGCTTTTCATGTAAATTTATTGCATTAATACTTAATATATATGCTTTTAAAATTATTGGTATATAGAGTCTAAAAGTGTATTTAATTATTTACAAATCCAATGATATCCGCTTGAACTTATATATATCCAAGCAGACAAACACAACTCTGAAAATTGGAAGTGGCAAACTGGATTCAGGCACGGAAAAGTGGACGGTTGTAATGGATAATTATGCTCCATCCTGATAGGATATAAGAAGAACCCAGATGAGATGAGAATCTGTATAACAAACGAGCATATAAAACAAGAGCAAGTTCCCAGTTACTTGAACAAGTCAACAAGCCTATGAGCTAAATTAATAATCGTTAATAAAAGCCAAATCTAATCTCTGACCAAATCACTTTGCCAACACATTATGATACAAATTGATATAAATTATAAGCCTAGCTTGTACGTTGTGCCCGGATACCCCGGTTAGAGTTTTGGTAGCGTGTTTTGTGGTCAAAGCACATGCAATTAAGCAACTCAAACATAATCATTTATTAATTACATAAAAAATCTAGACTAGTCTTGTTGTTTTCATTAGGTGCAGCCTTGTGTTCCAGAAACAGACAAAACTCTTGGATGTCATGTTTACATTAGTGGCTCTCCGCGTTTGCTTTGTTATTCACTTAATTGTCAGATAATTCAGTATAGATCATCAAATTCACTGCATGCCAGCCCGCTTCAACAGCAAAATTTCTCAATATACTAAACTTTTCTAAAAACAACGAAGCAACTCATAATTTTGATCTCATCAATTAATCGATGGATTGAATGCACATAAAATGGATGTTGTTAATTTGAAGAAGAAAAAATAAAGAAAGGACATATTAATGCTCTTTTTATTTTATCAGAAAATATTTTTTATAAGAAAAATTCATCTGCATTCATTAAAGTAAAAGATTTTTATGTCACTGGATAAATAAAATAATATATGATGTGAAATAACTTCTCCTCCAAAATAGTGGATTTTTTTATTATATTTTTTATATATAATATTAATTGAATAAATAGAATATTTTTTATAATTTTAAAATTTTATAATTATAACCAAAAAAAAATTCATGTGATATCTTTTCCCATAAAACAAAGGGAGTCTAAAAATCCATATTTGTATGAATACAGTTAATCAAATCAATCAATTCCATGTATTTTCTCTAAAGACCGATCCTAATTAAGTACCATTATCATTTGAATAAGATATATACTTTAGCCTTGCTTTAAAAGATAATTGATAATATAATTTTACTTTTAAAAATTATATTACAGATTATTGATTTTAAGCACATACTAATTAAACACATTAATTCTGATGACCTTCAATTTATAAACATGATCTATGTGTCCATATTCGTAGTTGAACAATAGAATCTATTGAAGTTTCTTTAATTTCTAAATATAATAAATGCTGACTGTACTAATCTCAAACTCAAAAAAGAATTAGCACCAAGATAAATGGTTATAATGTGATAAAATGATTTCCTCTGAGCTAACATCTCATCATGAAAAAAGTTATTTTATGTAATACGTATGCAGAAGAGACAAGTTCTTTCTCGAGAGCTATTCTCTCGGGTAGGACAGCGTGTCAAAAATAGTCATAATCTCATTATAATACACATTTCAAAGGAGTTTGATGGAAAGTTATACATTAAATTAGCAAATAGTTAATTATATATTAAATGAAGCATACTATTAATATTAGAATAGCGTAAACACGATACGCTGGCTCACGTAAAATGATACTGAAACAGTTAACAATCATTTTCTAAAGGCTTAGATAATTAATAAATATTAAAATTAGAGTTTAGAGAGCTAGTAGTATATCTTAATTACTCAAGTTGCAGTACTTAAGACTTGATTATCAGTCATCGAATCTCATAATCTACCAATTTTCTGATACAATGCCAGTTGGGTTTCGATTTTCATGGCAATATGTATATTTTTCTACTCGTAGATCAAAGATTAGTAGTAGAATTATTTAAACAATATTCAAAGGCTGATTATTTAGAAAATACAATAAACAAGTATTATGGTGTTAGCAATATTCTGTAGAATGGAAACCCAAGAAAAATGGAAAGAAGACCTAGAGAATGTCTTGTCCAGATGTGGTCAAATGGTTAATTAGTAGTGCAAGTGAGGCAGGTTTGTCATCGGTAAAACTAAAGTATAACCGGCCTTACATGGAACATTAAAAAAATATTGGCTTATGTTTTACTCCATCTTCAAAAAATTCCTATCCTTGCCAATTGCGATTTTTGTAATTATTTATGAAAATTGTAGTATATTGAAATATTATAAACGAAAATATATCAATTTTTAATGTTTCTTGGAATAAAAAGAAATCAAATAGCAAGAGTACACGAACCTGGGGAAGGGAAGTGTTTGATGGTAGATGATATGCAAATACATGGAAAGAGATAAAAATGTAACAATAAATGTAAATTTTATTGATATTAATATATCACTCTTATCATGTTAATATGTTTCATAAATATTTATCCATTTTCCTTTTAGCTACACAATAGATAAATAAAGTTCACACAATAATATCTTTATGATTTTAAATTTCGTTTGTCAAAAAATATTTTTTATTAGAAATTATAATTTACTTGTATATAAATAAAGGAATTTCATATTATTTATATATTTATTATATATTTATAATTAATAAAATAATATATAATATATACTATAATAGTAAAAAAAATAACTTCCTTTCTAAAATAATAGACATTATTTTTTATCATATTTATTATATATAATATTAAATAAACAAAATATTTTTTATTATCTTAAAATTTTATAATTATAAATACAAATAATGTTATCCATCATGTTTTTGTGTCAAAACGAACAAACATATCCTTGTGTGGTCACATGGATTGCTCTGAAGTGTGAAGTCTGTCTGGACGCCTGAGCTAAGCGCTGTTTCATTGTTCCTTCTTTCTATGTTATGTATGGATCTCCATCTTCCTCACAATCTGAGTTATTACCAGCTTTTCGTCACCTTTCTTCTTTTCATGTCCAAGCATCGGACCACATTATTACCAAATAAAATAATACATCAATCTAAAAATTTTAGATATTATTATTATTATTATTATTATTATTAAATACATAAAAAGGGGCGCGCTCGTGTACAGTGGACGGACCACCTTGTCCTTGAACTTGCCATACAAAGACACAAGAGACAAAAGGAGATGACTTTCCTCACAATTGAGATTCTGGTCTGTTCATAAATTTGGTGTAGGTTATATATATAGGATATGTATACAATTTTGTGTATTCTTTTGTCGCCTCCCCCAACCAACCCCTTTTTTTATTTTAAGTTTCAGGCCTAAATTTGATTAATAGATACGGATTACTCTCTTATAATTAAAATTCTTTGATAAGATTTAGTCATTCATGGAAGAGATTTGAAGTTTAATGTTTTTATTTTATTTAATTCTAGAAACATTTTAGATCATTTTTAAGATTCGTTTGAAAACATTTTTTTTTATGAAATTGTATTCAATTTATCTAAATAAGAGTGATTTTAATTTATTTATAAATAAATTCTAATATTCAGAATATATATTAAAACTTATGATTTCAATTTATTTAAAAATGATTTCTTTTGCTTAAAACACATGAAAAATGTACGGTACTAAGATAAATTTTAATGACATTATAGTAAATAAAATAATAACATAAGGGTAAGTTATGAGTCAATATGTATTTTATGTCAAATGAGATAAATTTTAATCAAATTTGACTTGATATTAAAAATTTTAAATAATCATGATTTCAAATGATTCTAGAGTTACTTAAATAAAATATTTGTTTTACATGAATTCGTTTATAATTGAAATTTAATCTTTTCATGGTTTTGAATAGAAAGTTGGTTGTCATTGGTTAATATTCAGAAGTTAATTGTTTCACGGTTTTCTATTTTTCCATATGAAGTTAATTGCATGATAGAATTAATCAAAGATGAAAGTTTGGTAAAAATACAAATAGACATCATAATTTACATTAAATCTTCATATGTTAGAAGAAACATAATCCAATCCAATATTCATATTACCTCGGAATCCAACAAATAATTTTAATACATTAGATGATTTATAAATACATTATAAACTTTCAAAGATATTATTGAACCATTATTATCTTATAATAGAATAACTTATCATATTAATAAAGAAGTTAATCTTATATGCATGGCATAGGCTACTTAAAACTAATCACCGATGGTTACAATGATTAAAAAAATCATTGTCATATGAATTAATCATATACAATAACGTTTGATTAGTTTTTCACATGTGAGAATTTGTTGTTTATTGTTTACTATATAATTTGTTCGGGTAATTACTATTACTATTATAGTTTAAAATAGGTTTTTCACATTGCGAAGCACTATTGTCTTGTAAAAAAAAAAAACACTAATTAATATAACTCACAAGTGCCAAGAGAATCACTCTCTCTCTCTCCCTGGTTGTGGTTGTGGTTGTGAACGGTGAAGAAGTGAGTTGCACGGTCAAGGGGAGGTGGTCTCTCCTAAAACTGAAACCCTCACGTGCAACTCGCTGTAGCCTTTTCTTCATTTAAATATTATCTTCTTCAGAGCCAGAACTAGTCTTTCTTCAAGACTGGCCTCATGATAAAAGGCCCTCTTTGTTTTCTATTTTGGCCATCTTCTGCTTCAGCTTCTTTCCTTCCTTCTTAACTTCTAATAATCTGTATACATCTTCCTGCATATCTCTCTCTCCCAACCTTTTCCTTGATCTCCACTCTTTCACTCTCTCCAAGTGTTCCAAGCAAGAGGAGCACTTTCTTGAGTTGAGAGAAATTTCAACTATTCAAAGGGAAAAGTAATGGCACTAGAGGCTGTGGTTTTCCCACAGGGTCCGTTTGGTTACTATAATGTTTACAAGGACTTTTACTCCACAGGATCAACTTGGAGCCATGGCTATGGCTTCCAACCACAAGATCAAGAGGATAAATCCCTTCTTGGGATTGTCCACAACAACACAGACCAGACTTTCCAAGCAAATAAGAATTGGGATTCTCCATCTTCTAATTCATTGTTGCACAACATTAAATCCGATCAATGGGATTCCAACTCTTCCTCTGAGGCCTGTACGGTCGATCAATCTTCCGCTGGAGATTTCCCTCCTTCCTCGGCTGAAGCCACAGTGACAGCAACCACCGGCGGCCGCCGTAAACGGCGCCGCACCAAGAGCGCGAAGAACAAGGAAGAAATCGAGAACCAGAGGATGACCCACATTGCAGTGGAGCGCAATCGGCGAAAACAGATGAACGAGTACCTCGCCATCCTCCGATCCTTGATGCCGCCTTCTTATGTTCAAAGGGTCTGTCTCTCAAATTTAATTAAATAATAACGTTATTTATTATATTTGAGTTAATCATTTGTCGCCGGGTTCATTTCATTTTTGCTGAAAATGTCAAATTGCATGTTCTGCTAAAAAAAACAGGGTGACCAAGCTTCTATTGTTGGAGGAGCAATTAACTTTGTGAAGGAGCTGGAGCAGCTTTTGCAGTCCATGGAAGGTCAAAGGAAAACGAAGCAACAACCAAACGAAAACAATGGCCTCTCTTCACCCTTTGCTGAGTTCTTCACATTCCCACAGTACACGACACGTGCCACCGGCCAGGGCGACGGCTTCTCTGCCGGTGTGGGACAGAACCAAAACCAGAACCAGTGGGCGGTGGCTGATATAGAAGTGACCATGGTAGATAGCCACGCCAACATGAAAATATTGTCGAAGAAACGAGCAGGGCAGCTTATGAAGATGGTGGTTGGGCTTCAAAGTCTTGGACTCAGCATTCTTCATCTTAATGTGACCAGTGTTGAGGAAATGGTCCTTTACACACTTAGTGTCAAGGTAGTTTTTTTTTTTCCCCCCTTAAATTGGACAAATTTTACAGATTTTTTTTTTGTTTAATTTGTATTTAATAATTTTGATTGGGGATTGGTTGGAGCAGGTTGAAGAAGGATGCCAGCTGAACTCTGTGGATGAAATTGCAGCGGCTGTGAATGAAGTATTACGCAGAATTGACGAGGAATCAATATAAAATGCACTTTGTCCGTGGCCTAGTAATATATGGCCAAATTGTCCTTAGAGGCAGTAATCAGATCCTATTTGAAATGCATGGCCTCGGCCAATGAGTCAAATCATACTTAGGCTCAAGGCATGCACACGCAACAACTAGCGTCACAATTTACAATGAAATATACATGTTTGGTCTATAAGCTAGGATGTTTAGAAAGTTGTTTTATTTTTTTTCACCCTTTTTGTCCAGTCTAAGAAAAAAAGACAGGGGGGACAACCAATTTGCGGAGGCCCCTCTTATTGTGTATCAATGTGTGAATTATTATCGTTTGCATGAAAATCTCTTGTTAAATTTCGATCCAAGTTCTCCAACATTATTATCCGCATTACTTGTTTTTGGAGATAGGTTGCTTAGTTCTATACATAAAGTGCCAATTACCAAAGTAGGAAAAATAAATACCAGAGACACGGATCCAATGGGTATCAAAAAATTATAAATTTGTTGCTGAAAATTCATTACAAATAATTGACAGCAACATGCACCAAGCACCATTCTTAGAGATATATATATATATATATTTTATATAAAAAAATGATAATTTTATCATACCTTCCATACAGTCAGTGGTTCACATGTGAATATTCCTTACACCTTTTTTCATCTCTGTCTGCTTGGCCATTGCAGATGAATAGGAGAATAGGGTTCTGTCCTTGGAATAATGATACATAACCATTATATGATATTTTTTCTTTATCTTACATATATCCATCCAAGAAATTCAACAGTAGCGATCATTACCCTGCATTTTGTACCATCTAGATTACAAGGATCCCTTTGAGAAAATCTTATGAATGAAGATATATAAATTAAGTCTGCTAATTTAATGGGAGAGACAAAATCTGTAATTGGAATCCAAATGCTATGATCTAGCTTAAAAGTCAATAATTGAGGAATTTCTTCAAGGTAACTTTGGTGTCTGCATTGCATGCATGTGGGTAAATGTCCATTTCAACAAAGATTTCGGACCTTTTTAGTTTGAATACAACGTACTACCCCCAGTGGCCGAGCCATGCTAATAATGGTACTCAACGTCATATATGACAAGCAATGCCCTCAATCAATGCTTCTATGCACCATTTCTAAGTATATAGACAAATCACAATTTGTAAATATAATTATATACTTTTAATTAGCTGCAAATAACACTTACATCTTTCTCATAATTGATTATGTTAATTGTGCAGTGTTGTATAAAAATATAAATTATGCAACAAGGATTTTTTTTTCTTTTTTAATATAAGTTTGACCCACAAGTGCCATTTGTGAGACATCCAAGTGGTGAAGATGCATTAGATTTTGTTATCTATACAAGGGAAAAGGCAAGAGCTATAAAGTGGTCTAGCTTGTCTTGCCTTAGGAAGCTTCACAAGAGTCCCATCTTTCTTATCGGTTCAATAATGATAGCCTTGTTTTTTCTTCAATTGCATTTAAAAGCTACTTGAAACTTGTCGGAACTGAGTGGATTGATTTAATTACCTTAATTGGTGGGGCTATATAGTGTTTGCGTTAATAAAGATAGCTTTTCTAGAATATTGCCAGGTTCGGTGCTAGCTAGGAGATTCTTCAAATACATATTTGTGAGCTGCATCTAACAAGTTTCGTAAATGAAATGATGGCAGCTCTAAAAATCTCTTTAAGGTTGATTTTGAAAAGGACAACAGCCTTTGGGTGATGAGTAACATGTTCCCCACTATATTTTGCTCCCACTGAAAAGGACCTAAAGTAATACTTTTAATTAGAATAGAATGTTCCTTAATAAAATATAAACCACTCTATTTTCTTCCATTTCCATAAAGCAATAGCCTTGGCAATAATAAATAAGTTGCACAGAAACTGTCAAAATAGCGATTTTCGACGCAAAAGACACACCCTCCTTTTAGTGGTCCCAAAAACCCCAACACTATTTAAGTTCTAAATATGGGCCAAATAGATGGTAGGTCTTAAAATGGGCTTGGGCAATTGTTTCCCAGCCCTAAACAAAAGCAGGCCAGTTGGTAGTTGCCTTTCCCTTCCGCAGATAATAAATGGAACACTCGAGATAACTCAACTGGGCTAGCTCCTTAAAATTTTACCAGTCAGGTTTTTACCAAGTCTTATTCTTGATAAAATATACATACACACACTGAAGCAAAAGCAAATTCAGCACTTAGCAGATAACAAAGAGACTTCTTTGACTTCTTGCAGTTTCAATCTTGATAAACTTTACGAAGACAACAGAAAAAAAAAAAGGAAGATTATGCAATCTGCATGAGAAATGGTACTTTCCCCCCGCTGGCTAGATAAACTTTTCTGCCTTGCTACCACAACACAATATGATAAAGAGCAGACTCATTAAAATTCATCTAATTGAATTTGGCATTTGGTGGCTCCGAATACCAGAGACCTCATACGAAACTTGGTGTTGCTGATTCAATCTAGGTTATGTACATCTTCAATAATAGATTTAATATTTCCTGTACTGAATTAAATCGGGTTACCTCTCGAAGATATAATCCTTCCTTGACAAGAGAATGATCTTTTCATGGAAATCGGTTTTAAGTGCAGACATTGTGCAATTGAGCTTCGACGCATCGTTTTCAACATTGAAGTGTGTTCTCCACTACTAGAGTTTGCATTCCTCGAACTGTCACAGTTACTGCCACCCAATCTGTAATCCATTGAAACGGACCTCGTCACTTTCTGTACCTCATCATTTCCAGAATCATTCTCTTGAACAACTTCATTTCCATTATTAACATTGCCACTCTCCTTACAATTTGATTCATTGTTCAACTCTCGGTCATCCCTTGTCTCGGCTCTGTTTTGTAGCACCTCGACAGAGGCTATTCCTAGCCTATTGTTGTTGCTACTTAATTCACCTTCATTTCGAAGATTCTCCATCTGAATTTCTTGACTTCTCCCAGAATTATTTCCATTTTCCTGAATCGAAGCCAAAGTTGCCATTCCAGCTTCAGTACTAGAGACTATACCGGCACGACAGAGGGGACAACTGGTATGAGATCTGAGCCACGTGTCAATACAGGGGATATGAAACGCATGGTTGCACTTTGGCAACAATCTTAAGGTTTCATCTTCCTGAAACTCATTCAAACACACCGAACACTCTGTTCCTTCAATCAAACCCTCACCTTTTTTGTACTTACACACTGTGATTGAATTTATGACTGACTGATTTAAACCAACGGTGGTGATTAACCAGACATGATGATCCAAGTGATCATCATCAAGAAACTCCTCATTGGAACCGTCTGATGGAAAGGAGCCAGGTCCACTGTCTCTCATGCTGCACCAGGTGGCGTAGCACTTCACTTTGATCACGTAAAGAATAAAAATGACGATGCACAAAGAAGCTAGTATGATCAAGAAGAATGAGATATGGCTCCCTGCGGTGGAGTCGTCCGTGGTGGAAGAAGGTGGCGGCGGCGGGAAGTAGTAGTCTGGGAAAGGGTAGCAGTTGTAAGGGCATGCGTCGTCACAGAAATCAGGACAGTCTTGGGTTTGATTTGTTGTAGTTTGTGCTGGAAAGAGCTTTCTGTGTATCCTCGCCATTGAAGTTTTAAGAAGATATTTGCAGACTGAATATATCAGAAAGAAAAAAAAAAAAAAATAGAAAGGAGATATGGGTTTTGCTGAGAAGCGTGGATTGAGTCTTATTTGCATTGAAAGGAAAGTTAATAATTTTGTTTCTGGCCACGTCCATTTCGGAGGTTTAGTGGATTCTGATGTGTTTGCTGTGTTTGGTAATTGATGATAACAAGTTGAAAGAAGCTTCCTGCCTCCTTAAATTCCTGGTTGCGTTGTTTAATAGCAAGGGATTATATATTTTCGATAGCAAGTAATTAATTTACTTATTTTTGGTGAATGACCAAAATTAATTTAGTTAGTTCAAATATCATTTACAACTTGTAACCTTGTCCAACTTATTCAGGTTTCTGCAATATTATCCAGTAAACTGACTCAAAGGCTCTGATCAATTCATGTTGCAATGCAATATTTCTTCTTCAGATATCATTTTCTTCTAATTTAGGAATTATATGAGAGATTTGGATAATTGTTGATAGACAATTTTTAAATGATAGTATGCTGTGTAGTGACTGGTATAAAGTCCTTATCAGAATGACTATATCCCATCTTAAAGTATGGTGCATTCAGAAATACTCTTCAAGCACGATCAAGTGATGCCTAAGAAATGAACTTAATTAACTTCACTTAAATATTCTTGAAAAAAAACAATTAGATAACGGCAAATGAAAATTGCTCCTACACAAACTCCTACGAGTTTTGTCTTTACCGAAGTAAATGGTCACAACCAATATTAACAGTGAATAAAATAATCATGCCATTATTTAATAATTAATAATCAGATGATATCATAAATATAAATTTATATAATTTTATTAAAAATTAAATAATATATAATATATATTGTAAATATAGATTCATATTTTATATATGAAATAAAAAAATAAGAAATTAAGTAAATTAATAATTTTTAATTAATTAAATATTAAATTTTATTTATTTTTGTTAATTCTTAATTACATGTAGGTTTATTAGATCAATCCAATAAAAAAAAATCTAAAAAAAAATCTAGCTCATTTTTTGATTTTGATTGATTTATCTCAATTCAAAATGATCTGATTATTAAAATAATTTTTAACATTAATTCAGATCAAATTGTATAATCATGGACAATCAATCGAATCGTCCAATTCTCTCAACACTGCTTACAATGTTTGTCTTGGATTTGAAGGCGTGAGGATCACTAAGATACGAGTTTTTGAACAAGTATTATGCTTTTATATGATTTGATTTCTACATTAAAAAAAAAGAAATGATAACCAAATTTTACTATGAAAATAAATAAAGAATATAAAATCTATTTTTTTCAAATAAAATAACTTTGAATTACTTTCTAATCATGAAAAAATTCAAAATTTCTTACAATGGATGTTGCAAGAGTTATATAAGGTCTTCTTCAATCTAGGCAAATTACTTTCGAATCTTAACAAAATTCAAAATTTCTTACAGTGCATTTTGCAAAAGGTATATAAGCTCTTCTTATGTTATCAATAAAGATAGAGTTAGGGGTGTACATCAAGCTCAACTAATTATAAACAAATCTAAAATTAATTTCAAACTTGATTTGTTAAAGTTTATCTCATTTATCATTTTTAATAAATAAATGAATTCAATTAAAATATAAATAATCTTTATTTATAATTATAAAAAGATTTATATTTTTAATTTTTTATATTTTTAATTTTTTTAAAAAATTATTATTTTATTTTAAATTTTTTTACATTATTAAATCTATATAAATTGTGAAATCTTCTATCAAATTATTCTACTTAACAGAAACTAAATAATAAATATTTTAAAAAAATCATCTAGTAAAAATTAAATATAATATATAATAATTATATATATATTTATATCAAATATTATATAAATATAATATATAATTATATTTTTTAAATAATTAAATAAATCAAATTTTAAAATTTTAAATTTTTATTTATTTATTAATCAAATCTAATTTTATATTTAATTTCATTTATTTATTAATTAAAACTCGAACTTAACCTCTACGGAAGTTGAACTCCGGCAACTTAAAAAATAATTGGACTTATTTACGTCCATTCTAGAATATCACGTGGTAGAAAACGAATACATATTTTATCAATAGGCAAACGTGCCTCATTTGTCTTTAAAGATTGGCTGTTTCCTTGCACTTTGTCGCCTGACATGACATCCACCTGCCTAAGTGCACATGACTCAACACCACCGAAAATTTACCCTATTAAACTCATTGAAGGGCAGTGAGAATGCATTTTTAAAAAATATGGGAAAAATATAAATCACCTTTAAAACAATTATATTTATAGAATATAATTATTAATTTTT
>JANHAO010015196.1:0-14949 GCA_026873985.1 Saraca asoca | reverse complement strand
AACTCAACTAGAAACATGACATTTTAGCTCTTAAAATGCTAAGCATGAGGCCAATTCACTATGTCAAATCTTGTGTTATCACCTACTACTTGGCACCACATTCATGTAGCCTACTTGAGCACTTAACTTGTGCTAGCTGAGATGTAGCTCTCATGTGACCTACCTGGGCACTTGACTTACGTAACCTACTTAGCAAATACATGTTATCGTGATTAATGAATATACATTGTCATGGTTTGCAAGTTGAAAAACATTAATATGACCGATTGGGCATTTAACTTAGCTAATGTTTATTAAGCTGTGATTTGTAGGAATCAGTTCATGTCAACCTACGTGTTATATTTTGTGGTACACTGAACATCCAACATGACATACTTGGAAAAAAAAGAAAATCATGAAAAATTCATTAAAAACCATAGTAAATGAGGTAAATTTACAAATGAAAGATTAAAAAATATAGATAGGCCTATAGCTATCATATCCTAAGAGGAAGGTTGGCCTTTAGAAGTTAAAAGCTCGGTGGGCTATAGAAACAACTCATGAAGTGAGCACATCATCCATCATATGGTCATCTGCCAAAATGCACTCAAACTTCTCCTCATACTCTTCCCAAGGAGGAAAAAGAACAAAGATGAAAGAATTGAATTGTTTAGCATCATGATGAGGAACTAAGATCCATACAAAACTTCCCAAAATCCTTTGAGAGGAATTGTCAATGGGAACTCCCTATGTAGCAAGCCATACACACTCCATAGCACCTCATCTAAGATCTAGACTATAAAAAACATGGGGTGCTCAACCAATAAGTCTATTAGGTCATTAATCCCTAGGAAGGGGGAAAAAGGATCTGTCATGCCTTAAAAAACTTGCCAAGCTTCACCAATAGGACTTGAGGCTGACCAAATGCCCTCAATCTAATGGTCTAGTGAAAACGAGGCTTGGTCACTGCCACATTTATGGCCAGGGGAAAATACGCATTAAATGTGGATAGTAAAGGTAACATGATCAGACACAAATCTAAATGATGACATTGTAGATTGAAATTCCAAGATTTTACTAGCCAGACTTTAGCTTGTAGCCCATAGAATGAATGAAGAGCTAGGAGGCTAACGTTATGGATATTTTTAGAATCACACAAATGGGCTAGTAAAAGCCCAATGGACAAACTCAACTAATAAGGACCCAACTCATCTAGGATTGAGGCCATTGGACCAAAACATTAGATTGCTAAATACTAGCTAAGGTCAACAGCTAATGCAGGTTAAAGTAGCCACCTCAAGTTGTTAGAGCAAGACTCAGCTTGCACATCGAAGCACACATCCCTAATCTAGGGAAATCTATTTATTTTCCTATTTTAATGAGAATCCGTTATAATCATCAATCCTTTTCCAATATACAGTCATAATCAATTTAGAATTCTTTTTAGTTATTGAGTTACATTCAAACTATAACCCTCCAATTATTATAAAAGGGGATGAAATCATTATGTATTCGATAATCAATTGTCAGATACAAAACACTTAGCAAAGAGTAATAAAAGCCATGGACGTTGGGGTCAAATTGACTTTAGCTGAACCTTGTTAAAAATCTCTCTCTATCTCTCTCTTGATTTACATTCAATTTGCAATTTAGGATTCTGTACTTAGGTTGATCGGATTTTACCATTAACAACTTCAATACCTTGTTTAGTAATCATGAACCCCAAGATTTTTTCAACTTTCACCCCAAATACACACTTCTTTAAATTTAGCCTGATTCAAAACTTCCTTAAGGTCTTGAAGGTTCCCTAAAGATCCTTCCAGTGTTGCTCCAAACTTCTTGACTTAATTATCATGTCATCCACATATATTTTCATGTTTCTACCTATTTGCTCTATAAAAACCTTGTTCATCATTCTTTGATATGTCATGCTTATCATTCTTCAAGCTAAAGGGCATATCTTTATGATAAAAAGTCCCCTGGTTGGTCATGAATGCTATCTTGCTCTCATCATCTTGATGCATCTTTAGTTAGTTATATCCTAAAAATACATCTACAAAGTTAAGGACCTCAAAGCTCGTAACGTTATCCACCAACTAATCAATATTTGAGAGTGGGTATGAATCTTTTGGGCATGCTTTGTTAAGGTCTATGAAGTCTACACATATCTTTCACCCTTTGTGGCCTTTTTCACCAAGACTACATTTGCTAACCAGGTGATGTGTAAGATTTCTCTCATAAACCCCACACTTAGCAATTTATCCATTTCCACATTTTATCACCTTTTACCATTTGAGATCATGGCTTCTTTTCTTTTACTAAATAGGCTTGATGTTTGTGTTGATTCGTAGTTTATGGTAGGCCACCTTTGGGTCATCCTTGTCATATCTGTATTTGTCCAAGCAAACACCTCAATATAACTTTGTAGGAGCTTTATTAGTCGACCATGGTCTGCCTCCTTCAAATCTGCCTTAATCTTAACTATTCTTTCATTATTGTCCCCAAAAAGTTGTACCTTTTCCACCATTGAACTTGGCTCTGGTTAGCTAGGATTATCCTACCATATGTTGAATGATGCAACATCTATCATTTGGCACTCACTATTCTTCACATTGTTGGTGACTAACCTTGCCTTACTAGTGCTACCCATAGCCTTAGACAAACTCTCCATGTAGCATTTTTGAGTGACTTGTTAATTGGCTTGTACATCTTTTATTTCTCTTTTCACATGGAATTTCATCAGCAAATAAGGGGTAAAGACAATAGCCCCAACTCAATTTAGGGATGGTCACCCTAAAATAACATTATAAGCACTATTAGGCATTACCACTGTAGGAACATAATATCTAGATTTTTTGTCAATGGTCGAGACCCCAAGGTCAACTTGAGGGTCACTATTCTTTCTATTTGTACTTGTCCTCTTGTGAAACCCACTAAAACACCTATGTAAGGCTTATACATGCTTTGGTGAATATTTAAAGCATTAGTGGTATGTAAATATAGAATGCCAATAGAACTTCCTTCATCAACAAGTATCCTCCTGACGATGAAGTTATGGAACAAAGCAGAGATAAACATTGGATCATTATGATCCCTCTTAATGTCAACAAAGTCTTACTTTATGAAGCAAATCAGTTCATATTGTTCTTTTCTTTTCTTTCCCTCTACTATCATTATGGCTCTCAAGTGCCTTTTCTTGGTGTTTCAAGAAGCTCCTCCTTTAACAAAACATCCAGTTATTGTTTCTATCATTCCCCAGATGAGGAAGGCAGGTTCAACCTATTTAATATTCGATCGACTAGGATGTCAGGAATGCTCCCTCTGTCTTTCTTCCTTCTTCCCTTTTTCCTCTTCAAATTTCTTACACTTCAATAGATGCCTTTGCCTTATGAGCCCTTTAATTTCATCCTTTAAAGTGGCACATTCATCGATGTTATGCCTGTAGTCTCGATGGAATTTACAAAACTTGGATTTGTCTATCGGAGGGAATTTCCTATGTTTTTGCAATAAGAACTTTATCAACCTAGTTGCTTAGACATCTTGTACTATGCTATTTATTGGTGCATTCAACAATTCATATATGCTAAACCATCATCGAAATGGTCCTTTCTCCCTTTCAGGAGATTTTTCCTTGGAAGGCACATTATCAAACTATGTAAGTTTAACATGTCACCATTGATGTCAACTTCTTCAATATTAATGTACTTTTTAGCCCTGGCTAAGAGTTCTAAAAGGAAAATGACATGGCATTTGGGAAGAGAAAGGGAAAAATGGCTCAAGCGAAGACCTATGCTAAGTTGATGAACAACCACCCCTTTTATTAAGGTCCCAAATGTCTAGTGCCAAAGCATTGAAATGAGCTAGGCATTTCGTAAGGGTCTTATGTTGCCAATGCTAAAAATTAACCAAAGCAGCTGATGTCTTCCTAGAGGCTTGACTAGTAGCAAAGTGTATAGAGAATGCTTCGATAATGACATCAATGTAATAACTTAAAAAATCTGGATAAATGGAAATTAATTACTAAATAAATTAGAGTGTTCATGGTTTCAATCTTTCTAAAATGTTTTCTTAAAATTTTTAATTAAAAGGCATCTCAAATCACTTGAGATTTCAAGTTCTTTCCTTGTTCTTGCAAAACAAATTCAACAACATCTTTGAAGCTTAAGTCAATACTTGCATTACACAAATTAAACATAAGAAATAAATAGATTTGTAGAAAAGTAAGGGGAGTTTTATCAAGCTTATCTAGCAACTTTCATTCTACATCAAAAGCAGCTTTCTTTTCTCTCACACATACTTGTAAAGCTCAAATCAAGTTTGCTTAACTGGTAACCAGTAGGATTTGGGTCCAAACTTGTTTGTAGATAAAGTAGAAACTTTCTTAATAGAGGATAATTTTGGTAGCCATACCAGTTTTTCATTTTGCTTTTAAAGGTATGTACCAATCTTAAATGGGCAACCTCTAATATGGTGTCCCTTATGATTATAGTAATAGCAAGCGACATAGGTAGGGTTCCATTTCTTGAATCTTCTAAACTACTATTTATATCCTAAACCATTTTTATTTTTGACATTTCTATGGTTTTGAAGCATGTAATTCAATTTTTCATTACTATCAGTAAAATTTTGTAGCATCTTATTCAATCTCTCTATTTCTAACTTGTAAGAATTACAGTGCTCACATATTTTGTTTTCATTGACTAATGTTTTAGCTAATACATTTAAACAAGTAGTTTCTTTTTCAAGTTTACAAAGCTCACATACTTTGTTTTCATTGACTAATCTTTCAACAAATACATTTAAATAAGCATTTTCTTTTTCAAGTTTCTCTGCCTTTTTTAATCAGATTTTCATTTTGGCTCTTTAATTTGTTTATTTCCTCATTAGCTTTGGTAAGTGTTTCATAAATTTCTTCATATGAATCATCTAAATCATCATCATCGATTTTGATTATTTGAATCACTTGTAGAATCACTAACAAAAGAATTGCAATAAGAAAAAAGATACCACATAACTTGTAAATCTTCATTATGCTTCGCCATTAGATAGTGTTCCTCTTTTTCTTTGTGCTCATCTTCAACTCTGTAACCATAGGTAGTTTCAAGCATATCTAACATTTCTTTTTCTGTATTACATCCTAAAATCTTCATAAATTCATCAGCAGATAAAGTACTAACAATAATCCATTTTAGTTTAGTGACGAGAAAATGTTTTCTTTCCTCTTCATTATTCCATAACAATTTGGATTTTTGTTTGAGAATTCCATTAATAGAGGTCATAGGATATTTATACCCAGTTTCTTAAATTTCTAACATGTTAATATCTAGAGCCTCAATAAAGATTTCAAATTTAAATTTCTAGAAATCAAAATTTTTAGAGTCAAAAAGAGGTGGATTGTTTAAGGATAAGCAATAAGAGAAAATAGTTAACTTTGAATCCATATCTTAATGAAACAAAGGAGTATCAAGAGCCAAAGTTTTGATACCAATTGTTAGGTCCTAGAAAATGATTAAAATGTGGAATATAAATGGACCTTGCCTTTTTCTCATTAGAGAATTTATATATACCTTTGTGTTATACTTGGAATCAATATTAATATAGTAGATATGATTATGATTAGCAAGATTAAATATAAAGTAACAAAAAATAACAATTGTGTAGTGAAGAATAAAAATTAAAAGGCACAAATTTTTTGTTGTGGGTGAAAATTAGTCTCACAAAAGTAGGCTGAAGGTCTCGCGGAAGCCAAGTTCACGCTAGAGGACATCTAGCTCCCTGAGGATGAGATTGCAAAGTCCCAACTTGCATGCTCGACAAATTACCCCACTAACTCCTGACTTGCACATAATTCGAGCTTGCCCCTTCGACTTCAAGCCCAACCGCACTGTTTGAAGAACAACAACCATCCCATATCAAGAATCTTGATTCATGAGACAAAGCATCTCCCTAAGCCAAAAGCTCTATGAGATGGAGTTCTAGACAGGCTTGCATCAAGCCTGTATTGTAACTGACAATAAGGGCCTACCCCATAGAAAGCAACTTGCAATAGCCAAATTGCAGTAGTCTAGAGTGTCTTATTCATTTATTATTTGATGTAATAGAATCATAACTTGTAATTATTGCATGTAACCTTTCTTCCTCTATAAATTGGAAATCACTGCTAGAAGAGAAAAAGAAAAGAAAAAGGAAGAGGAGAGGCTAAAATAACTTAGCCAAAGCTCTATAAATTTTTCTTTCAATCTAATAAAAACTCCATCATGGACGTAGGATCCAATGCCACCCAGATTTAGCCGAACCACGTTAAAAATACTATTTACAATTGTTTTCCTTCCTCTCTATTATCTTTTTCACTCACTCAATTGATTAGAAAATAGTTTACGGTTCAAGAATCAATCACCGTTGACTAGAGTTTGGCTCAGAACCAAATTCTATCATCAACATTTTCGCACTAGAGGATGGGCTAGTGCATTTTCTAAATCATCCTTCTATCCAACTACAATGACGAGAGGAAGGGTCACCAGGAGTTGCAACACTCCAGCCATTCAACTGGCAGCCCCTCAGCCACCTCTTGGGGATATGGTAAGAGAGTTAGTTGAAACTGTTAAAGCACTAGCACAAGTGCGAGCCCGAGATGAATAAAGGCAAGAGGAAATCATAGCACAGCTCCATCAGTTGCATGAAGAAGCTCAGAAAGAGACTCGTGAAAATCATCACAACCACCGATCTAGTGGCTTGCAACAAGCTGAGAGCTTTGGCCCACAGTCCAAAGCTCAGGATCCAATAATGAAGCAAGTCCTTCTAAGGCTTAAACATCTAGAGGAGCACCCCTAATCTCAAAATAATCAACCTCACTATGAGAAAAGCTCACCATTCTCAATGGAGATTGAAATGCAGCCACTTCCACATAAACTTAAAGTGCCCACGATCCTACTATATGATGGAAACAATGACCTATGTGACCACCTAGATGCATTAAATGTCTAAATGGATCTTCAAACAACTGACCCCTTGGTCAAGTGCCGCATCTTCCCAGCCACTTTCAGAGGTGTACCCTGAGCATGGTTCAAAAGCCTCCCAGCTCATAGTGTCAATAGCTAGGAAGAATGTCAAAAGAAATTCATCAACCAGTATTGGGCATTGACGAGGCAGCTTGTGCCTCCCTGTCATCTCACAATGATCTTTTAGTGTAAAGGCAAATCACTAAAAGGTCATATAACTAGGTTTAGATGTGAGGCCAACTTGGTGGAAAATCCTTCCAAGGAGAGCATCTTAGCAATAGTCTCAATAGGACTCCGCAAGGACGGGAAGCTGTACTAAAGCCTCTACAAGTCTCTAGCTTAAGATCTCACCAAATTCTATGAGTAAGCCACCAAACAAATAAGTTAGGAAGAAACCTTTAGTATAGATGAGCCCAAGCAAAGGCCGGATGCCTACGGCTCTACCCCAAGTAAAAAGAAGGGTGACAAGAGTCATAATCACGAACCCAGTCCTCAAATCATGAAGAAGGTAAAGCCTAAGCGACCTCAGCCTAAAGATCCCTTTGAAAGCTACAATATTCTATCTAATACACAGGATAGGATTTTTGCTGTGGAAAGGCATAAGGATGACTTTGGGAAACCTAGGCCTATAAGGGCTCCCTCCAAGGCCAGAGACCCAAGCAAATTCTGTGCTTATCACAATGAGGTTAGACACACCACCTCAGAATGCTAGGCATGGAGAGATGCCATAGAAAACCTCATTAGAAGAGGCTGATTATAGGATTATGTGGTGAGGTCATCAAAATGACAACGAGATTGCTGTGAGGCTAAGCAATAAGATTGTTGTCTCACTGAGCAAGAAGATTGCTACGAGACTGAGCAACGAGATTGCTGCTTCACTGAGCAACAAGATTGTCATAAGACTGAGTAATAAGATTGCTGGTAGGGACAAATTTTATAATGACCACTGAGCAATAAGATTGCTATCTCATTAAGTAATAAGATTGTTGCAGGATTGAGCAATGAGATTACTACCTCACTAAGCAACCAGATTGCTACAAGACTGAGCAACGAGAATGTTGTGGTATGGATTATTAATCATAATTGATATCCAATCTCATCCAGTAGAGAGCTATCATCTCGTTGAGATGTTGAGGCACTATAAAATGCTTGAAAAGCTCACACAGGTGTGAAGACGCTACAAGCTCATCATAGCTCACATGTGAACAGATACTCACAGCTTACTAACAAGATCCTTCCTGGCACAGCATGCATATGATCTGGCTAGATTTTACTTGTCATTGATCAAGGCAACTGTATGCTAAAGTTCACACAAAAGTTACGGCCAATTGGCGATAAGAGCATTTCATTGATTTACAATAATGTACATTATCATTAGAATTGGATGGAAGCATCCAATACAACATTTAGGAGTTGTATAAAAAAGCTCATTCATTAAAAGGCCTCATCTAATGAGGTAAATTAACATTAGAGGAGGGAAATATAGAAACCAAAGCCAAAAGAGCCTAGAGCTATTATTGAAAGCAGAAAGCCAGCTATCGGGAGACGAACTGCTACTTGTAGGAAGGCTAGTGAGCCTGACTACTCCTACTTATATCCTTCTTAAGCTAGTGGTTCCTTCTGGACTAGACCTAGTGTAATTCAAAAAGGTGCTAGGAGTCCAGCTGGTAAGGCTAGAAATCACTACAAAGCTGTGAAGAAATAATTCAAGATCTGCACAAGACCTCCCCCATGGCTATCATAAAGAGCTATCCATGGGAGCCATGTGTAGTAGGCTATCCATGCCTCAAAGCCCTATGCAGTATACCATACACGCCTCAGCATTTCACGGGAAGCCGAACTAGTAAAGGTATTTGGGGACTTGACTAACTTTTCCATCTAATCACGAAGAAGTAACAAGACCTGCTCAGGCTTTATAGACTAAATTCAAGTTTCATGAATGACTCGACGGACAAAAGATTGTGCTTGATCGAAAGGTCCTAAAAAAATTAGATTACCATGCCAATGGCTAGAAGCCAAGGTCAAAAAAAGAAGTATGGCCAAAATTAGAAGAAGTGAAAGATTGAAGGCCTAAAATGACCATGTGGTAGAATAAAGACTTTAACTAAAATAGTGAAAGTTACAACTTCCAATCCGTGAAGCAAATTGTGAGTTCAGGGGCTTATGTTATGGATGAAAATTGGTCTCACAAAGGTAGGTCGAAGGTCTTGCAGAAGCTAAGTCCACGCCAATGGACATCTAGCTCATTGAGGATGAGCATAAGGTCCTGGCTCGCATGTTCGACAAATTACCCCACTAAGTCCTAGCTCATGCATAATTTGAGCTCACCCCTCCAACTTCAAGTCTGACCTTATTGTTCGAAGAATAGTAGCCATAACATACCAGGAATCCTGATTCGTGAGATAAAGCATCTCTCTAAGCCAAAAGTTGCACAAGATGGAGTTCCAGATAGGCTTGAATCAAGCTTGTATTCTAGCCAATAAAAGGGGCCTACCTATAAAAAACAGCCTGCAATAGCCAGATTGAAGTAGTCTAGAGGGTCTTATTCATTTATTATTTGATGTAACAGAATCATAACTTGTAATTATTGCATGTAACTTTTCTTCCTCTATAAATAGGAAATTATTGTTATAGGAGGAAAAAAAAAAGGGAAGAAGAGAGGTTGAAATAAATTAGGCAAAGCTCTGTAAATTTTTCTTTCAATCTAATAACAACTCTACTATGGACGTAGGGTCTGGTGCTACCTGGATTTAGCCAAACTACATTAAAAATGCTATTTGCCATTGCTCTCCTTCCTCTCCATTTTCTTCTTCTCTCGTTTGGTTGACCAAAAAATAGTTCAGGGTTTAATAACCAATCACCGTTGATTGGAGTTTAGCCTAGAACTAAATTCCACTGTTAACATTTTTAAAGTGGTTCAACTTGAATTGAAACAATAATTTAAGTCTACTCCACTTGATCTTTCTTATCAGAAAGACTTCTTAAATTAAAAGAAAACTATCAGGATTTTATACGCTCCTGAAATTCCGGTTTACATCAACAACACAAGAAACTAAACAGGGTTCTTGCTAACCTAGAAGAAATAAAATAGGCTCTTCTAAACCTAAACAAAAATACAAGAATTAAATAGGCTCTTGCTAACCTATATAGATTTCTAAATCCCTAGAAATGTCAAATAAAGAATTGAGAAAGGATTGAAAAATACAATACCACTAGTTTGAGATGAAATCTCAAACAATCTAAGATGAACTCAATTAATCTCAAAAGCTTGATGAAGTAGAGAGAAAATTTGTAAAGAACTTTTATCAGATGTTTTCGCACTTGAAGTTATGAAGAAAATTGAGAAAATCATTTAAATAAAGAAGCCAATTGGGCTGTTGTAATTGTTGTGACCATTTGTAATAGAATAACTGATTTTCAGTTGTTGCGTCAATTATGAAATCGATTAGAAGTGGTTACAACTAATTAATTGGTGTGATAATTGAAGTACAGTCTATTGTTCACAGCCTTTTGAATTGATTATTGCATTATAGTAAGACTTTTTCCCAACCTTCAATTTGAAACAATTTTGAAAATTGTTCTTTAGGAATCGATGTGAACATCAATATGTATAGACATTTTTAAAATAGAAATCGATGTGGAAATCGATTTGTTAAGTAAAAAATTGTTTTATAAAATTTTGTTTTCTTCATTTACAAGAGATCTTAAAAAGATAAAATAATTCCTAATTCCAATGTCGATCTTCTTGAATCACAATTGTATTTACTTTGAAACTTGTAAAACAAATTAAAGTAAGCGATAAAGTAAAATATCAAATAATGATGTGAAAAATTGATTAAAATTATTTTTCAATATTAAAACGAAGGAATATGTGTACCTAAGGTAGCCTAGGCTAACAAATTGGCTTCAGTATTCCTAAATATTGAGTCTTGTATAATTTGTATTGGATCCTATAAGTAATCACTACTAGTATAGGTCCTGGAATCATATTGTATCCATGTAATTTGACATTCAATATTAACAAGTTGTTTCTATGGGTCTCCCAAAGAATAAGAGGAATATCAGGGACATAGTTCAAATATATTGGTCCTTGACAAACACTAGTCTATGCTACTCCCAACAAGGGATTATCAAATTTTAATTGTCTACCATCCCTAAGAACTATCAAAATAGCAAAATTTAAGCCTAACTGAGTCATTAGTCTAGCAGCAATTTGAACAAATCCGATATGTAGGTAATTATATTTGGTTCTTTGTTTATCAAAATCTTTTTCAAAAAGTAGAACAAATTCCTCTTTCTATGGTTCAATTTCAAGAAATTTTTCTTCAGTTTTTATAACATAAGTTGATTTGCTAAAAAATTGAAAATCATATTTGTAAAATTCCTTATCTGGGATTCTTGGGATTTCCGAATTATCAATTTGCTTGTTAAAATCTTCAAAATCAATTTGTTCTTTATAAATTGATTTTGAATTTTCTTTAAATTTGATCTTCAAAGTTGATGCAGAAGATGATGAGAAAGAAAAGCGGGAATAAAGAGAATGATGCATAATACGATAGCAAAATCTCCACACCTAATATCAAAGCCTTTGGGTTTCATAGAGATACAAATGTGAACAATGAATTACCTTGCCATATGAATTAAATGCTAATGTTTTAATATGAATTTTAAGTTTTGGATTTCTTAGCCCTTTTTTACGCTTAACATGAGAACATAAGAGATAGGCTTAGATGGCCCTTAAAATATTCAAACGGGACATATAAACCTCTTTTATGAACTCTTGTTTTGCTAAGTGCTATCAGCTTATCTAGAATCTTTATTCATATTCAAATACTAGCAAAAACTTCAAACATTATTTTATATTTAAAACTTAACCGATGGTAAAATTTGGTAATTTTTTGAGTGGTTCTATAACATTGTTTTATTTTAATATTTTAGCAATTGCACAAAATTCTACTTATTTTCCTAAATTAACATGAATTTTAGTTTCATTGCAGTCATCTTCCACTAATCTCTCTCTGCTCCTAGCTTTCAACACCAATTGCCACTCTCTGAATGAAGAAATGGTCATGCCTCTGCCTTGATCCACTTTGCATCTATGGGTCACATTGGTAAGCTCCCATCTACCATCTCATTTCATCCTTCAAATTCCTGATCAAGTTAGGTAGTCATTCGATTCTTTTGTTTCTCTACCGGAACATTAATTTTTTTTTTTTGTGAAGTAGGTGTTTGATCCCATTGTGTTATTAATTAGGTTGTTGTAGTTGCATAAGCCTAATTACTAGTGGTGTGAGATATGGGGCTCTATGGGTTAAGGATGAAATCGTTAAGGTTATATTTGGCACTAAGCAAGTAGATTTCGCTACGATATGATGTACTACTTATTATGTAGATCATATGATATCAATGGATTCAAATACTAAGTCCATGCTTCATTCCAGGCATTAGTGAATATAAAACATGAAGAAAGATCAAGATATCTCGTACTATCAGATAAATTATTAGAAAATATGCATTATAATTAGTTAGGACAGTACAAAAGTAATAAATGGGGAAGAAATTAGATTTGGGTGAATTTCTAATATTGTCCACCTCACAGATTTATAGGTAGTGCAACTCATATAAAATATAAAAAGTAGAAGTAAAAATTAAATAATAAACTTTATCCTGTTGCCTTACTCAAGTCCATACCCTCTATAACCTTTGACAGTTGAAAGAGTAAGTGCTTGCTTCAAAATAGTATAGTGTATATAGTATCATTCATTTATTTATAGCCTTTGTTGTTTCTTGTGTATTCTTGTACTTCTATTTTTATTGAAACAAGGTAACTTTAATATGAAGAAAGGAAAGGTAAGAAGAAAGGTAACTTATGAACTTCACTTAATATGAAGAAAGGAAAGAAGAAACTACGATCTCACCTTTGCTTAGAAGAAAGGAAACTTAATATAATATGCTTTCCTTATTCCTAATGAATCTACATTCAGATGGTTAAACTTAATAATTCATTCAGCCTTTGTTATTTTATACGTTATTTATTTTTACTCTTTTTTTCCTTTTATTCTACTCATCAAGATTTTATATACTTTTAACCTCTATTCTATTGGATAATGATTTCAATTGGTACACTTTATATATAGAGCATATGGTGGTTTATTTTGCAGCCCTGAGACATTTGAATTTGCTACCATGATATCTTGCTCTGCATAGGGAGCAAAATTTGCTGTTAATATTATTATGCTTAGAAAAGATTTTGAAATTAACATAAATGAGATGATATTTTTATTCAAGAATCTAGATTCGAAACCATTGAACATTTTCAGTAGAATTAGATTGAAACTTGTGATTAAGCATTTATAATAATTGCTACTATACCAAATCCTTCAATAACCTAAGGCACTCAAACTTGGGAGTCGTGTAGTGGGTGGAATCACTCAATGTCTTGTAGCACAATTTCTATAGCAATTACATCAATTTCCAAAAATGGCTTTTGGGTAGACTTTCTATCATTTTAAATAATATCAGGCTAGCTAAGGTATGTATATTCTATATGTGTTTTCTTAACTTGAAGTTAGTTTCATTGTTGATTTAGTTCACTTCTTGTGTATAATGTTCAAACTTTTAATACAAAAAAGGAGTGAAGGGGTAGAAATTAAACTTGATTAATGATGTATGTGGGCTAACACCACTAATGATAAAGGCTTTAGAAAGGATGTTTGGGGCTTTCAAGTTGTGAATTTTAATAGATTGATTCACTCTAATGAATAGGAAGAGCATGAGCTATTCATATATGCCTCACAAGCTCAAATGGTTTATTTTGTAGAGGATTATATATCTCTAGATTGGAATATTGTTGTTCATCCCAAGCCAAGAAACTTATATGATATGGGTGAATTTGAGGATGATGATATGTGTGAGCATGAACCATTTACTAAACAAAAGTAGAGCTTTCTTTTTTTTTTAGAATAATGATAGGAATATTCAATTAGCAAGGGAAGAGGAAGATGATCATTTGGAGGGCCTTAATCTAGTATCTAATGTCAAGGAATTTGAGGATGTGTCAAAATAGCCTTCTTTCAGAATAATTCTTTTTCTATGTGGTTTTTCTCAACGCTGAAATACTTAGATTCATAATTTGTAAGTTTTCACTAATCATGATTTGTCTTAAAGTGGAAAGACTTAGTTTGGGAATTTAAATGTATAATTACATTATTTGTGATTTTTCTCAATGTGACTGAAATTAGTTTAAGATTCTTGTACAATGTGCTAATACATGTTGTTTTACTGTTGGGTTTCAAAGCATCAAGCATAGCAAAAAAATAAAATAAAAATTCGAAGCCTACCAAGGATCCATGTGCAAAACATAAATTAGTTAGTTAAGATCATACCTTATGGTGTTGGGTTTTTGATGCAAAAATCAGCAACATAGATTGTTGAATTTTCATCTCTTATGATGTTGTGGCTAGATGCGATGCTACAGTTTGATGCAAAAATCACCAACACAAATTGATAGATTTGTGTCTCTACGGTATCCATACACGAGGATGACAAAACTCCAATATGCCGGATGGAATAGCCTCTCTGACTACGTCTCTACTAGGTGACGCCTATCTCTATTTTTTTGGGAGCTATCAATCATTTTTCAAAAACTATTTTTTTTTTGTTCTGCCACCTTACTAATCACTAAATGTTATTTTTATAACTCAAGGTTGCAGTGAGAAAAGATTTAGGCCTAGTCCAACTGAATGTCCTAGTCCTAGCTCAACTGAGAGTCTTAGTCCAACAAAAAGTGTGGAAAGGCTTTTGGGCTTAAGTTATTGAATTAGTCTAACTAATGTCAATAATTAAGCCCAATGTAATATAATCTTAATAAAGCCTAAGAGAAATATAGTATTACTTTAATATTAAATAATATTACATTATAATATAATATTATAATATAATCTAATATTATATTATATCATATTATATTATA
>JANHAO010015195.1:0-14997 GCA_026873985.1 Saraca asoca | reverse complement strand
ATTATGCTTTCTTTTATATTAATGAATCTTGTTTTTATCTTTACCATGTCTGAGTAAAATCTTTATTCTAGGATTGGGAATAGCCCAATTTTGATTCTTTAATGTTATTGACAAATTCCCTATTGTGATTTCCTAATTTATTTTGATTCAACTGTTATGCCTGCAATGTTTTGATAAAGTATTTGGCCAATGTTTTAACATGTCTTAGGTAGATAGTTGAAGTACCGAAATGAGAAGATTATTCCTAGAAAACTAATAGTTGAATAAAGAAATTTTAATCACGAAAGTAGATTAAATTTCTTTAAGACTCTTTATTAGTTTGCACAGATCTTAAAGGGCTTAATTTAATCTAATTCCATGAAAGTAGGTAATTAGGTTGATTTATGTACTATTATTAGACCTTGAAAGAGGCTAGTAATTAATTTAGGCAAAACTATCCTCAAATAGATTAAGTAATCATAATAGGAAAGAAATTAATTAATTATTAAAGAATATAATTGTGGTGAAACCTCAATCCTAGGCTTTTATTATTATACTTTGCTTATTATTTGCTTGTTGCTTTTACATTAGATCTTTCTATTCTTTTGCTGTTCTTGTTTGATTTAAGCATCCTATATTGCAAGCATCTGGTAGTTGGAAATGAGATCTCTGTGGGACATGACCCGTATTCGTCGGATTGTACCATAGCTATGCCATGCGCTCGTGGAGTAAAATAAATACACATCATTAACATATTAAAATTAAATAGTTGCCTATATACAATAAACACATAATCAAGTAGAGGCTGTTAGCCTAGCTATAGGAAGTTGATTAGTTTAGCTATCATTTCTTCAATTTTGATGTTAAAAAAATAATTTTATTTGATGTCATGATCTAATCAGATACTTTGAGTGCTTGCTCTTTTTGTAGACTTAAAGTTGATCAAGTGGCATTGAAGTTTTCAAGAGATCCAACCTAGTTTTAGGACTTATTGATGTTTATAGTATCTTTTATAAGTGTAATCCAATTAGTCTTTGATCCAAATAATTTTTTGAGGCTAAAATCAAATGAAATGAGTTTAGATCAAATGTTTTCTAACTATACCTTTTAATGCATTCTCACAAGTTAAACTTTTATAAAAAATTATTTTTCACTCTGTGAATCGATTCATGTAGAAAATCTTGTGGAATGTATTCAAATCAATTCATGAAGAAAAGTTTTTGAAATTTTTTTACTAAAACATTTGAAATCTTTCTGAATCGATTAGTCAATCAATTTGCAAATCTTTTTACATAAATGGTGATCGATTCATGTTGATGGTGGATTTTGGTTCTGGGTTAAACTCCAGTTAATAGAGGATTCTTTTCAGATCTTAAACCATATTCTAGTTGTAAATACAATGAATGAATGCAGAAGATGAGCAGGAGAGGAAGAGCAACAAAGAACATAAAACTTTTAACATGGTTTGGCCAAATCTAGACAGAACCGGACCCTACGTCCACAGTAATGTATTAATCTGAAAGTATTTTTACATAGTTTTAGTATGGTTGCTTTAGTCTCCCTTTATAGAGTTTTTCTTCCTCCTATTTATAAAGGAGAGAAGGCTATAATAGTAAATTCACAAGTTGTAAATATGTTACATCATGTAGTGTTTGTACAAGACAAAGTGTATCTTTCAATTCAACTATTGTATATTGCATTCTATGGATGAGACCCTTGTCTCTTGAGCATGCCGTACATTTGTCTCCTGCTTAATCAGCTCCCGGGTTGCTGTTTACACCTCGTGGGCCAAATCTTTTGCCCTAGGGGAGCTGTTGTCTCTGAGGTAGTGAGGTTGAGCTCGTTCTCGTTAGGGCGAGCTCGTGCAGAAGAGGTCGCTAGCGACGTGAGCTGGAACTTAGCACTTTGAGCATCTTGGCTAGTTGAGGTCTCGTAGCACTTGGGCCATTTGCTAGCCTATTAAGGATGCTTCAGATTTCACCTATAACATAAGCCTCTAACTCTCAACTCGCTTCGCAGGCTGGGAGTTGAGATTTTTTAGAGGTCATTCAGTTAAAGTCTTCACCGAATTTGTTGTTTCATTTGTTCTAGGCCATACTTCCCGCAACATGTGCCTCATGATTATTGGTGAGTCAACCTCATTCTTTTCTAAGGAAATAAATGAAGGTGGTTAGGAGATTCATTTGGACCTTTCGGTGAGACCGGGCTTGGCTCTATTTAAGGCAAAATAAGTCTCCTTTGCTCCTTCACTAAGCAAACCATGAATATCTGAGATAAGCCTCCCTTATTTTTGGCATTCCATTTTTCTGTCGTGGTGTATGGCCTATTGCATAAGAAGCTTAGAAGATACAGCTTCTTTAGCAATGTGGAAAGATCTCATATAGATCTTAGATTATGTCCTCTCAGCTTTGCCGTGGGATTTTGCCCTGCTGGCCAGGCTCCTACTGCTTTTTGAGTTACTCTCTTTGTGAATCAAGAAAGGAGCCATTGGCCAAGAAGATTAAGGAGTAATTATGCTCGTTCCCTCTCCAGTTGATGGGAGTCAAGTTAGGAAGAACTTGCTGTTGAGGAAGGCATTGGAAGAAGAAATTTGAGGACTTAAGCAAGCTTGCGAGTTCTAGTAAGCAAGGGTTCACCTCTCAGTGGCCAGCCCTCTGATTGATGGGAGCTTTCCCCTTGTGCGGCAATCTTTCTTCTAAAAGGAACTAGTTGTAGCTTCTTCTGACTTATATTTTGACTTTTACTGATGTAATTTTATCTGGTTGAGGTTTTTTAATGAATAAAATCTTCTTTTGTGATTTCTGTGTACTGTTCTCAACCTTTTGTGTCCTATAGACAATAACGCACACTCTTGTGGTTTGTGATGAGATATTCAAATAGCCAATCAGCTAAACTCCCTTGTGAGCAATAAGTATGAGTGAAACATCTCACAAATAAATACATATTATATAAGCAAATCACATAAAAACTATGTCCAACAGAAAGTTGCATAAGAGCTGCAAACATCAGGTCACATGAGAGTTGTGAACATTTGGTCGCATGAGAGCTACGAATCATAGTAGTCTTGTTGCCTTAGGCAAATAATTAGGTTAATTTTTATACCTCAGTGAGCACACAGCTACCCTGGCATTGAGTGTTTAAGTGTGCCTCCATGCCTTAGTGAGCACGCAGCTATGCTAGCAATTGTTCTGGGATGAGCCTCGGTGCCTCAGCCAGCACATAGCTATACTGGCAATTGTTTCGAGATGAGCCCCGATGCCTCAATAAGCACACAGTTACGCTGGCAATTGTTCCAGGATGAGCACCGATGCCTCACCAAGCACACAGCTATGTCGGTAATTGTTTTGGGATGAGCCTCGGTGCCTCAGTGAGCATGCAACTATGCCAGCAATTGTTCTCATATGAGCCTCGATGCCTTAGCGAGCATGCAACTATGCTGGCAATTGTTCCAGGATGAGCCCCAACACCTCAGAGAGCATGCAACTACGTAGGCAATTGTTCTAGGATAAGTCCTGATGCCTCAGCCTAAAAGTTGGCAATTTCATCAGTTCATCTCTGAAATGAGCTCCGACGGGCCTCAACTTAGAAAGCTAGCAACTTCATCAATTCATCTCCAAAATGAGCTCAGAGGGCCTCAGCTTAGAAAGCTAGTAACTTTGTCAATTCATTTCCAGAATGAGCTCTGGGGGGCCTCAATTGGACCAGAAGCCATGATTGGCACAAAGTCACTCAAGAGATTTGAAAGAGTTGACCGCATGTGAGCTACAGGAATTATGAACATTTGATAGCGAGAAGCAGATCAAAGAGAGAGAGATGAAGATAGAAACACCAAGCCAATCGGCAAACAGCTTTCAACAGGAGCAAAGGAAAGTATTCACATGATCTCTTGATTTTAAGATACATTGTCAATGTATAACTCTGACTGAGCCCTCCGGCTCTTGGCCAGCATCTCGCTGGGGATGCTGAGATCACTGTCTCATAGGTCATACAACATATTCTCTTAGACAACCTCTTCTAATCAGGTCTTCAATTGTATCCCTGAGCTCTCGACAGTTTGAGGTCCCATGCCCAATCTCGTTGTGATAGGCACAGAACTCCTGCTTGTTTCTCTGCCTGTAAGGGATTCGTATGGGAGTAGGTCTCCTAAAGTCTTCTCTATCCCTTTTTATCATATAAATCCTATCTTGAGAGTTTGATAGGATGTTGTATTGCTCGTGGTGGTCTGAATATTGAGGTCGCTTGCCTCTGGGCCTTTTAGACTTCCTTGTGGTTCACTCAGTAGAGTGATCATCTTAGTCCACATTACCCCTCTTCTTGCTGTGGGAGGAGCCATCCTTTTTATCCTTCCTATCAGATTTTCCTGAGCCAAAAGTCTCTTCCCACTTGATCTACTTAGTAGCTTGTTCATAAAACTTGGTAAGATCCTTTACTGGGGACTTGTATAGGCTTTTGTACAGCTTTCCATCTTTGCAAAGTCCCATAGAGATCATTGCTAGCATGGTTTCTTTAGATGGATTCTCCATTGAATTAGCTTCTATCTTGAACCTGGCAATGTAGTCCTTTAGTGACTCATGCTTGCATTGAAAGATCATGGCAAGATGGCAGGGGGCATGAGCTATCTCTTCAGTGCTCAATACTGGCTGACGAACTTCTATTGGCAATCTTCCTAACTGCAAATCGAGCGAGTTGGGAGGCTCGTAAACCAAGCTCGAGGTATACCTCTCAGCGTAGTCAGGAAAACTCGACATTTGATAGAGGATCAGCCATACAAGTCCATTTAAATATTGAACATGTCCAGATGGTTGTATGGATCAGAGTCCTCATTGTACAATGGAATCGAGGGGACCTTGGGCTTGAGGGGGAGGGCCCGAGTCTCGACTTCCTTAGAGAGTGGTGACCTTTCTTTGTAGCGAGCTTGGTCATTCAGAGCTTGAAGGCATTCCTCCAACAGGATCATTTTTTGAAATAATTCTTCTACCAACGGGTCTCGTGCCCCAGATTGTTAGCTAAAAGATTGCTGGGTTCTTTGGTCTTCATGGTCATGAGAGCTACAACCTGGAGTTTGCTCTTATGAGTAGTGAGCTGCAGAATTTTCTTGATTAGTGTTGCTCAAACATCCAACTTGCTACTATTGGTGAACATTCACGGGCACTGCAGTCTCTATCTGCCTTTGCACACCTTATGGTAGCATCATGATTACTCTAGTCAGCTCTTCCAATATATTTTTCCAGACGTTGAAGCCAAATCCGCACTCCATCAGTGCCATTGGCAACAGTAGTGGGTTGAACAAAACTGGCTGAGGGTAAGCCAGTGATTATGCTAATGATGGGAATAGTGGAGGAGTCTATTGGCTCTTCCCTTGGCCATTACAATGGAAAATGAACCAGAGAATAGATGAGATCCCTACAGACAACAGTAAAATGTTGATGGTGGATTTTGGTTCTAGGCCAAACTCTAGTCAATGGAGGATTCTTTTCGGATCTCAAACCGTACTTTGGTAGTAAATACAATGAATGAATGTAGAAGATGAGCAGGAGAGGAAGAGCAACGAAGAACACAGAGCTTTTAATGTGGTTTGGCCAAATCTGAATAGAATCAGACCCTACATCCACAGTAATGTATTGATTTGAAAGTATTTAAAGAGTTTCAGTATGGTAGCTTCAGTTTCCCTTTATAGAGTGCTTTTTCTCCTATTTATAGAGGAGAGAAGGCTACAATAGTAAATTTACAAGTTGTAAATATGTTACATCATGTAGTGTTCATACAAGACAAAGTGTATCTTTCAATTCGGCTACTGCAGATTGCATTCTGCAGAAGAGACGCTTGTCTCTTAAGCATGTCGTATGCTTCTCTCCTACTTAACAAACTACCAGGTTGCTGTTTGCACTTCGTGGGCCAGATCCTTCAGCCTGGGGGAGCTGCTGCCTCTCAAGTAGCAAGGTTGAGCTCGTTCTCATTGGGGCGAGCTCATGCAGAGGAGGTCGCTAGCAATGCGAGCTGGAACTTAGCACTCTGAGTGTCTTGGCAAGCTGAGGTCTTGCCAACCCATTAAGGATGCTTTGAATTTCACTCATAACAATTCATGAATTGATTTGTTCCTTAAGTTTTACATATGTTGAATCAATTCACAAATCAATTAGTCAGTTATGAGTTAGTTATAACCGTTAAGAAACGATTCACGAACCAAAAATTAGTTATTTTCAAATATTGGTTACAACTATTATAAATACCCTCTCACATTCATTTTTTAACACAAAGCTCACATTATTCTCTATCTTTTTTAGTATGAAAATTAGAGAGAACTCTAGTGCTTCAATTGATCTAGCTCAGCCTATAAAATCAAAAATTGTTTAACTTCTTGGATCAGATTCTCTAATGTTTACACAATTTGTTTCTTGAAATCTTTAAGTTTTACATATGTTGAATCAATTCACAAATCAATTAGCTAGTTATAAGTTAGTTATAATCTTCAAGAATTGATTCACAAATTGATTCAGGAACCAAAAATTAGTTATTTTCAAATGTCGGTCATAGCTAGTATAAATACCCTCTCACATTCATTTTTTAACACAAAGCTCACATTATTCTCTATCTTTTTGAGTGCAAAAATCAGAGAGAACTCTAATGATTCAATTGATCTAGCTTAACCTCTAAAATCAAGAATCGATTAACTTCTTGGATCAAATTCTCTGAGGTTTACACAGTTTGTTTCTTGAGATTTTCATCTCAAGACTAGTATTGTTTTCTTCTATCAAATCTTGTTTATTTTTTTTTTACTTTTTGAGGTTGATCAGGAGCTGGAGATACAAGGAAGAGGTTGATCTTCACTTGCACCTTCTGTTAGTTGTAAGGTTGATTGCAATTAAGCTGAAGGTGTATTGTTAGTGTATCTAGGTTAGGCAAGAGCCTTGTGAAATCTTATTGTAAACTAGTTTTCAGGAGACTGATTTAAATCTTGTGAATTGTAATAAAAAGAGATCATCTAATTGAGGATTGATCCAGTGATTGTAAACTTCATCTGCAGTTGCAGGTGAAATTGAACCACTTTAAAAATCCTATATTTTCTTGATTTATCTTTTCTACATATTCTATTACTGCATAATTGCAATTTTCATCTAAGTGCATTACTATATTGCTGATACAATTCTATTAGTTTGTTGTTAGTTAATCTAAATTATTAAAAACTAAATTCATAACAATTCTAGTTACTTCAATACATTCTTTATATTCCAATAGAAATCTTTTTGAAAAACCTTGAGCAACAAGCCAATCTCTCAAGTATAAAGAGTATATCTTTTACAAATATAAAAAGGACAAGATCCATTTTTTGGGACCCTCACAGGCATCTAAACTAAAAATAAAACTAAACCCTATATATACAGTTAAACACATAATCAAGTATAAGCATCTAAATTAAAAATTATATAGCTAGTTGCCTACATATACAATAAACACAAAATATATTAAGTATAAGCGTCTAAACTAAAATTTATATAGTTGTCTACATATACTATAAACAAATAATCAATTATCTTTAATTTTTGCTAATTTTTTTTCTTTAGGAAGATCTTCAACCCATATCTCTTCACCATGATCATCTTACATGTAGAACTCCTCCAAATTTACTTCATCATTCACCGGAGGTAGTGCTAAAGAGAAAGGAGGGGTTTCCTCTCTTTTTTATCCTATCACCAACAATTTTCTCTTCCCTTGAAGAACTATAGACCACTTCTTATTGGTTGGGTCTGTGATATAAAAAACTTGTTTTGCTTGGGATGCCATTATGAACGGTTCCCCATTATGACCTTCCCTATCAAGATCCACCAATGTAAACCCTAATTCATTGACTCGAATGTTGTTCTTACTCTTAGCCCATTTATATCAAAATATAGACACCTTGAATTTAATGTAGTCAAGCTCCTATATATCTTCAATGACCTTATAATATGAAATATTTAGGTATACAAGGTTTTCATCATTGAAACTAGAAACATGCATTGATTGAGCCACCAAAGTAACCCTACTATTTTGCATAGTGCTCCTATCATCCTATCCTTTTGTGTAGAAAGAATACCTATTGATGTCATATTCACGATGAGATAAGGTCTCCATATGAAGCTTGTGGGCTAACCATCTTTTAGTCTCAAAAACATCATTCAGTGTTTGTGCCAACTGAAAGCAAGCTTGATTATGGAACCAAGTGATGAGGGAGTGGTTATGTTCAACTTATACCCATTGTTCATTCTTTCCATGATTATGCTCTCTTGTAAAGGTCATATGCTTATTCAAGTAAGGCTCCACTTCTTCACAATTATGTAGGACGTAAAGGTATGCTTGTACCCACATTTCATGACTGATGCTCACCACTGGATCCCCAATGTATCCTTACCTATGATTCTTCCATTATGACAAGACATGGAAACTCTAATAGCTTCTATATTTGATAAGTATTTACTATAGATCTAAACCTCTTCAACTATGTAGCCTTCAATAATATGTCTTTTAGGCCAATAAATTGATCCACATAGTTTTCTCTCTCACAAAATGAAAAACTAGATGCATCATGATGTCAAAAAAGGAAAGTGGAAAATACATATCAAGTTGACACAATGTAACAAAAACACCATTGAAGTCATTCAATTTCTTTAGGTCAATGACTTTGTTACATAATGTATTAAAGAAAAAACGAAGCTTAGTAACAGTTGTTTAGGCAATGATTGGATAACCACTGATAACAGTTGTTGTATTAAAGCATGACACTCATGAGATTTCAAACTAACTAATTTCAAATTTCAAATCTTTCATTGAAACAAGGATTCTGATATTGGAAGAATACCCCTGTGGCACCTTAACACCATTTAGACACTTATAGAAACTTGTTTTCTCCTTTCTAGATATGGTATGACAAGCTGAAGGCAAATAAGTATGACGACCCTTCTTCTCTGGTGCTAATTCTTTTTGCATTGCCATCTTAACCAAGTTGAGTCTAGCTTTGACTCCATCATTGGTCTTACCTAGTACGTTCAAAAGCATTCTAATGAGACTATTATAGATATTTTCCCCCATATGCATCATGTCAAGATTATGTCTCACAAACAAGATTTGCTAATATGGAAGATCAAATAATATAAACATTTTTTTTCCATTGTTATAGGCATTTTTCAGAAACACGGATTGGGCTGGCCAAGGTCCAATAAGAGGCTCAGCTAATCAGAGGGAGGCCCAGATTGAAGGATCGAGGTCGCTCAGTGAGGACCCCAAGTCATCAGGCATGAGCTGAAAGCATCACTCAATGTCACAGCAGGGAACGCAGCTTGCTGAGAGGGCTCTCAGCCTATCAGCAAGAAGCCTATCGCCCTTGAGGAGAACGACCAGGCAAGGACAACGAAGTTGGCCAAAGCATCCAGCTTGCTCATCTTCTAGCTCGCCCACTAGAACCGGATACATGTACTGAGTTGAGTCAACAATCCAAGGCACACATCTCTAACTAATAGCTCAGCCTCCAAACCTACACATTAGCTCCCCGGAAGTCTGACAATGATTTGCCCAGCATTAATTACCCAATGTCAAGCATTAAATGCCTGAAGCGGTGGAAATAGTCATTTTGTTATTTGTAAAATTACACTTGTAACCCTCCCCCTTTCTATAAATAGGAAGGGGTGATCACCATAAAGGAGGGAGGAAAAAATCTTACATGTAGAAACTCTACCAGAATACAAAGAGAGCCCTGTACACTATGAGAAAATACTATAGTTGTATTCAAACTTTGTAAAACAATCCTTTAGTAAACAAACAAAGATCAGCATGGACGTAGGGGCTAACTTGACTTTAGCCAAACCACGATAAACTCCTGGTGTTTGCTATCTCTATTCTCTTTTGCCATCTTTCTTCTCTACTTTCTGCTATATTCTACTTGTAGTTAGGGGTAACATTGAACTCAAAACTAGTTGACTATATTTTAGTGTCAACATTTTGGCACTAGAAAGAGGGCCCCCACTGCACACTCATTGTTCTTCCATTCCCGATAGATTATTCCAAGTTGTTTTAAGTGCAATGGCAAGAGGAAAAACAACCAAGAGTGCAGAAGTTCCCACTGGCCAAGCCAAAGGTCATACACAATAGTGGAACATAACTGCCCTTACAACAGGCCCTAGTGCTAGCACCACTTCCTTCATTTCGTAGCAGTTCATGGCTTTTAGAACCGATGAAACTCAAACTTGGCAGCAATGCCAAGAAGTACTTGATCGGTGTCAGGAAGCACTAGAGAATACCATGAAAGAGCTGGCTGATATGGTCAGAGCGTTGGCTTAGGCACACACCCAAGGTGCACCAAGGCAAGGTGAAACGGCCATACCCAAGGGTGGATATCACCAGCCAGGGCCTTAGCACGAAGAGCAAGCCAGGATCAAGCATCACTGAGCCAGCTCACTTTGTTCATCCAACTCGCGATTAAGGTCTAAAGTGCACCAAGTTTAGGAGGACAAGGGAAATGACCAACGAGATGAAAGCTCACACTAACACAAGAGCTCACACGACACCAACAGCGAGTAAGAGACGGACCATAACTCATCCAGCCATGAGCACGATAAAAGACATAAAACTTTTGATCGACATTCTCATCGTAAGTGAGATGAAAGGAGTCGAAGGACTTTCAGTCACCGATCTAAGTCTCGAGACCTAATGGTCGAAGAACTACTCCAAAGGATGGAGCAGTTAGAGAAGAACTCTGCATCCCAACGGAACCGAGAATCCCACGAGGAGAGAACTCCACTCTCTAGCCAAATTGAGATGGTACCCCTTCCCCGCAGGTTTAAAATTTTGAACATCCCCCTCTATAATGGGGATAGCGATCCCAACAGACATTTGGATGCTTTTAACTAGATGGACCTGCAAACTTCCACTCTACTAGTGAAGTGCCGAGTCTTCCTGGCCATGCTCGAAGAGGTGCCATAGACATGGTTCAAAAGTCTCCCAACTCGTAGCATAAGGAGTTAGGAGGAATGTCAAACAAAGTTCCTCAACTAGTATAGGGCATTGAAGATGCAGCTCACCCCCTTTTGCCACTTAGCCACGGTCTTCCAGTGGAAAGATGAGTCGCTCAAGGACTACATCACCAGGTTTCGACAAGAGGTTAGCATGTGGAAAACCCATCGGATGAGAGTGTCCTCATGACGATCTCATCTAAACACTGAAAAGATAGAAAACTATACAAGGACATATACAAGTCCCCTGTTAAGAGCCTGGGCAAGTTTTATGAGCGAGCGGCTAAGGAGATCCGATGGGAAGAAACCTTCGGTCTAAAGAAATTGAACAAGAAGGAGGAGGCAAGTACCTCTAATCGAGGTAGGAAAAGAAGTAGAGGTGGGAGCAACAAAGAAGGCCAGAAGGGGGGCTCTGGAGGCTAAACCACGAAGAAGTTATGAAATGAACAGTTTCAACCCTGGGGTCACTACGATACCTACACCATCTTGTCAGACGCTCTAGACAGGATCTACGTGATCGAGAAGGAAAATGAAGACTTTGGTAGACCCAAGCCTCTAAGACCCCTATTGAGAAAAGGAATTGTAACAAATTTTGTGCCTATCATAGCGAAGTCGGGTATAACACTTTAGATTGCTGGGTGTTAAAGGATGCCATTGAGGACCTTATTAAGAGAGGCCACCTAAGAGATTATATGGTGAGATCCCTGGGGCAACAACCCCTGTGTCCTCAGCAGCCCACGCCGTAATGCCACCAAACTTTGGAGCACGAGGAAGTGCCTTCTATGCGGACCATCTTCACCATATATGGTGGACCTCATATCGCGGGTACTTCAAACTGATCACATGACCACTACGTGCGAGCTACAAGTTGTGTCTTTTTGGTGAGTCATGTGGAACATGAAAGGCTTACCAAAAAGGCTAAGATAGCTTCGGATGATATCTTGTTCATGGAGGAGGATGCATAAGGGATTCATTATCCTCACAATGATGCAATTGTCATCCGAGCAAAGATTGGCAACATGGAGGTGAGAAGGATAATGGTTGATATTGGGAGCTTCGTGAATGTGATATACAAGGGATGCTTCGACTAGATAGGTGTGAGCGTGAGTCAATTGGATCCATTGCCTGAGCCCCTTTATGATTTTACGGGAGATGTGATACTCCTAGTGGGACGAATCAGACTCCCACTTACTTTGGGGGACCTCGATAGGCAAGCAACTGTCATGGCAGACTTTTTGATTTTAAACTATCCCTCGACCTACAATATGGTGCTGGGGTGGCCCACCATAAATGATTTTGACATGGTAACATCAACCGGGACCTTTACCATCAAATTCTTGACCCTGAATGGAGTCGAATGCATATGAGGGGAGCAGCAAGTAGCCCAACGTTGCTATGAAGACGCAGTTAAACTTGGGGTTCAAGGGAAGAAAGTAAATGTGGTGTCCGAAGGAGAACCCTAGGCAGCGAGTGTAAAAAGGGTTAGTCATGACCTTGACCCTGGAGAGGTGGACACTGAGCGAGCCACCAGACCAGTCAAAGAGTTTGAAGATGTGCAAGTTAGTGAGGAGAATGAAGAAAGATGCCTCAAGTTGGGGAAATGCTTGCCGCCAGATGTGAAAGTACAACTGATGGATTTTTCGAAGGCAAGTGCGGACATTTTCGCCTGGAACCATGAAGACATGGGGACATTGACCCAAATATGATGTCACATAGATTGAATATCGATCCCTAGGTCAAGCCAGTTTGGCAAAAGAGAAGACCAATGACTACTGAGCACTACACAACACTCAAAGAATAGGTGGATAGGCTCCTAACGAATAACTTCATCCGAGAAGTGCATTACCCCACTTGGGTGGCTAATCCCGTCCTCGTAAAGAAGAAGAATAGGAAGTGGAGAACGTGTATTAATTTTACTAACCTTAATAAGGCGTGCCCCAAGGATAGTTTCCCTTTGCTGAGGATATACCAACTTGTAGATGCAATGGTGGGGCATGAACTCCTCAGCTTCATGGATGCCTATTTAGGATACAATCAAATTCCAATGGCCACGCAAGACGAAAAGCATACCTCGTTTGTTACTGATCATGGTTTGTACTACTATAAGGTAATGCCCTTCATGCTTAAGAATGCGGGGGTAACCTACCAATGATTAGTAAACATGATGTTTCAAGAGTAGATTGGCAAGACCATGGAGGTATATGTCAATGATATGCTGGTAAAATCTAAACAGCTCGTCGATCACAGCTGTGACCTAGATGAGATGTTCGAAACCCTGAGAAGGTATCGGATGAAGCTGAACTTGCACAAATGTGCATTCGGAGTGGCTTTAGGTAAATTCCTCTACTTCATAGTCAATAATAGAGGGATTGAAGTGAACCTAGAGAAAATTAGAGCATGCCTTGATATGCATTCTCCCACTAGTCCAAAGGATGTCCAAAGCTTGAATGGTCAGGTTGTTGTACTTAACAGATTCATTTTAAAAGCAATGGACAAATGTGTTCCCTTCTTTGACATCCTCAAAAAGGCAAAAAGCTTCGAGTGGACCCCAGAGTGCGAGGTTACTTTTCAGAAACTCAAATCATACCTTAGATAAGCACCTCTCCTTTCCAAACTAAAAGAGAGTGAGAGACTGACTGTATACTTCGGGGTATCCTAGCATGCCATGAGTGCGGCCTTAACATGAGAAGAGGGAGGAACTCAACTTCCTATCTATTATGTAAGCAAAAGACTGCTAGATACCAAAACAAGATACTCACCCATGGAAAAGCTCGCCTACTACCTGGTCATCAGCTCGAGAAAGCTGTGACTCTATTTCCAAGCCCACAACATTAGGGTCCTCATGCAGTTCTTGCTGAAACAGTCCTACAAAAGATAGACGCCTTAGGACGGCTGCTCAAATGGGCAAAAGAGCTCGCTCAGTTTGACATTGAATATAAGCCCAGAACAACTATCAAGGGACAACCACTGGCCAATTTCATTACTGAATTTACGGGACCTGCCCAATAGGAGGTAGAAGTTCTGGAGACCCCATGGTGGGAGTTATTCGTTGATGGGTCGTCCAACGACCAAAAGGCTGGAGCAAGGATGCTTCTCATCAGTCTAGAAGGACACAAGGTCTTCTGTGCTCTAAGGTTTGGCTTTTAAGCCACAAACAATGAAGTTGAGTATGAGGCCTTGTTAGTGGGTTTGCGATTGGCCAGGGAGGTGCATGCTGATAGATTAAAAATTTTCAGCGACTCATAACTCATTGTTTACCAGGTGAAGGGTGAATACCAAGCTCAAGGGCTAAAGATGATGAGTTATCTCCAAAGAGTCTGAGAGTTATTAGGCTCCTTCTAGCAATTCGAGGTCAGTTAGATTCTGTGAGCAGAAAATATGCATGTCGATGCTCTGGCTCGTCTGTCTCATCTGTCCACCATTGATGATCTCGATCTCATAGGAATGATCCCAGTAGAGCTCCTTTCATCCCCTAATATTAAGCATCAAGATGTTATGATATTGCCACAATACCTAACTCCTGGATGAATTTGATCCTAGATTACTTGCGGAATGAGAAGTTACCAGAAGATAAACTCGAGGCACGACGTCTACGTGCTCAAGCAGCCAGATATGGCATCTGTGATGACATACTTTACAAGAGAGTTTACAACCCCACTTCTAAGATGCGTAGATGGTGAGGACTACAACACCGTCTTGGAGGGAGATTCATGCAGGTCATTACGGAAACCATGCTGGGGGGCTGTCTTTGGCACAAAAGGCTCTTCGACAGGGATTCTACTGGCCGACCATGAAGTAAGATGCTATGGACCTCGTCAAGAGGTGTAATAAGTGCCAGAGGTTTGCAAAGGTGCTACGAGCTCCACTAGCCTACCTGAAGCAAATGACTAGTCCGTGACCATTCACAATTTGGGGGATGGACTTGATCAGGCTGCTTCCTAAAGCACGGGAAAATTGCAAGTATGCAATAGTAGCCGTGGACTACTTCACCAAGTGGGTAGAGGTGAAGGAACTTGCTGAAATCTCATCTTCCAAG
>JANHAO010015194.1:0-14947 GCA_026873985.1 Saraca asoca | reverse complement strand
ATAGCTTCCTTAAGTTTGTCAAATGCTTCCTGAGCTCTCTCATTCCAAACAAAGGAATCCTTTTTTAACAAATTAGTCAATGGTGTAGCTATGGTAGCATAATCCTTAACAAATTTATGGTAGAATCCTGTAAGACCCAAGAACCCTCCTAATTGTTTAATATTGGTTGGAACTGGCCAAGCAATCATTGCCTTGATTTTCTTAGGATTTGGACCAACACCTTCACTAGATATGATATGTGCTAGGTATTCGATGGAGCTTTGAGCAATTATGCATTTGGATTTTTTAGGTAGAACTGGTTAGACAATAAGCACTCAAAGACTATTTCTAGGTGGCTAACATGTTGTTCTAAGGACTTGCTATAGACTAGAATATCATAAAAAAAGACAATCATAAATTTTCAGAGATAGGGTTGAAAAATGATATTCATTGTTGACTGAAATGTAGCAGGTGAATTACATAAGTCAAAGGGCATAACCAAAAATTATAGTGTCCTTCATGTTTGCGGAACGCAGTTTTGTGAGTGTTAGAAGGATGCATTCTAATTTGATGGTAACCTAAACAAAGGTCTAATTTAGGAAACCATTTAGTACCATACAATTCATCCAACAGCTCATCTATAGTAGGAATAGGAAAACGGTTCTTACAAATAAGGGCATTAAGAGCCCTATAGTCCAAATAGAAACACTAACTTTTGTCCTTCTTTTTGACCAACAGTACTAGGGAAGAGAATGAATTTGAACTGCACTGGATAATTCCTGAATCCAGCATTTCCCGAATGAGTTTCTCTATTTCCTATTTCTAAAAGTGAGGATACCGATATGTTCTGACGTTGACTGGCTCTGATCCTTCAAAGAGGGGAATTCTATGGTCGGTGAGTTTAGGAAGAGGAAGACCCATCGATAGTTCGAATAATTTTGTGAAACAATGCAGTAGGTTGTCAATTTTGGGGGGCAAGATAGATGGGAGTTCAGTTGAAGATGTAGGAAGAAGCCATTGAAGATGGAAAAAGCTGGAAATGGAGTCTATAGCCATCATCCGTTTGATTTGGGCCAGCAAAGCTTCTGATAGGATGGGCCCTGGTTCGCTATTGAGCTAGACCAATTGGCCATTTGAAACAAACTTCATGTTAAGGGCCTTATAATCTGTCAAAATTGGCCCAAGAGTTTTCAACCATTAGACCTCTAAGACTATCTCGGCACTACTGAGAGGTAAGACAAATAGGTCAACGTTAAATTGATGGTTCCTGAAATGGAGAGGTACCGTATGACAAATAGAGCAACATTTAATTTCAGCCCCATTTCCAACTAAGACGTGAAAGTCTTGGGCTGGCTAGATGGTCAGGCCCAAGAACTTTGCTATTCGATCCTGAATAAAGTTGTGGGTGCTGCCACTGTCAATCAGGACCCAAATGGAAGACTTCCCATACGACCCTGGACTTTTAATGTATGAGGAATGGAGTGGCCCAAAAGTGCATGTAAGCTAATCTAGGCTTCACTTAGGTCGGGTGAATGTATGAGTTCCAGGTTGAGATCCTGTTCGATGGATAAAAAAGAGGCTAAGTTTATGTCTTGTTCATCCGGTAGCTCCGGACCGACTACCAAGAGACAAAATTGCTGCTTACATCTGTGTCTAGGGTGGTAGCATTCATCACAGTTGTAGCAGAGGCCTTTATCACGTCAGGCCTGTAACTCCGCTGGTGACATGCATTTTATCGATGGGTATGGTCAGCTGGCAGAGAGTGATGTGGGTTGTGAACTATTTGGGGGTTTGGTTGTGAGTGAGGAAATGATTGATCGGCTGGTTGATTTGAAGGAGGCTAGTTCCATGGTGGAAGGGTTTCGTTGAAATTGTTGAGGTGTAGGATGGTGGTGAGGCATCGAGGAAGAATCATTGAATTTTTCTTCTTGTAATTTGGTTAGGCTGATGGCTTGTGGAAGAGAAGATGGCTCAAAAGCTTGAACCTCTCACCGGATTTTAGGCTTCAACCTGAAAATAAAACAACTCAGGTAAAATGGTGAGGGTAGGCTGACAATACGATTGGCTAGGGCTTTGAATTGCATCTAGTAGTCACGAACGGAGGATGTTTGGTAGAGCTTAAACAGGGCACCCTTGGGATCTTCATACTATGATGGGGCAAATCTCATTTGTAGAGCATGTAAGAAAGGGGGCCAATAGTGGATTTGACCATTTGAATGCATCCACTGATACTAACCCAAAACCTCTCCTTCCATATAGAAGGAAGCAATTCAAAGCTGATGTTCTTCAGGCGTACCATGAAAAGTAAAGAATTAGTTGATTTTAAAGATCCATCCCAACGGGTCAGTGCCATCAAATTTGGGGACTTCAAGTCTAAGGGAAGTTGGCTAAAGGGAGGTGGATAATACTGAATCAGATGTGTGAGAGGAGAATTTTGGGGGAGTTAATTGTAATGAAGCAACTTTAGCCTCAAGGGTGGATAATTTGGAAGTAATTTCCTGTTGGAAAGACTGGTGTGATTCGAGGAGTTTGGCAATGTGGTTTCTAGCTTGTCTGTATTTCTAGAATAGGTAGCCATAAGCAATGAGAGCACCAATTGTAATGGCCTGAGAAGTAAATACTAAAGAATACCAATAGAGGAAGAAAAGCTATTCATTCACTCATTTTTCTCTGAGTCTCCTTCAACACTACTATCCTTTACTTATAAGTTACTCAGGAAACATTCCAGATTGTTCAAGCAAGCCTACAATTCTAGAAAGGAAAATAACAACCATAACTAACTACCAAACACCTCATCTTTGCTGGAAATCCTTCTAGACACCCATCCTGGCTGGTACTGCTTCAAGGTACCTCATAGTCTCTCATCCACTTGGGTCTAGTTGGATTGCGCTTAGGCCTGATTTGTGGAGTCTGGAGTAACTCTAGTTGGTCATTTAGATGGTCCTTTAGGATTTTAGCCTGCACACCCTCCTTCTCATTCTCTCTATCCATAATAGTTTCCTCTAATTTTTGTTTTGTAACTAAGATGTCACTAATTAACTAAGCATTCTCATCTTTAAAGGTCTTAAAGAATTTGGCTAATCTTTCTCATTCAGCATTCATTTCTTGTATGATCTCTAGCTTCTATTAATTTTATGCTTTCTCTCCCCATATTACCTTCGATACTAGCCTTCAATTCATCTATTCCACTTTTTTGCCACTTCTAACCCATACATAACTTATCATTAAATTTTGTTTGAATAAGATTAGCCTTATATTTTTTATTTTATTTTATTTTATTTATCTAATTTTCACTTATTATTAGGGGAAGGGTTTATCTTCCTTAATTAGTAATTTTTTATTATTTTTTTAGAAAAGACACAAGGTTTAAAATTACAATTTTTTGTAATTTTGTTCCATAATAATCATATTTTTTCACATTTGGTCACAACTTTATTAATCGTAATTTTATCCATAATCACAATTTAAAATGATGTGTGTACTATAGTTTAATGTAGGTGCCTATCCCTTGATTAATTGTAAGAACTTCAAAATAAGAGACTTCAAACACACAATAATAACATTGAATTTTAAACCACTACAAGAAAATACGCTTTCTTCCACAATGATTTTTTTTATAGTCATGATTAAAAGTATATGAAACTTAATTTATATTTTTTTATGGTCAACTTAACCATTGTGAGAACCATATTTTATTTAGGTTAATCTGAAAATTAAAAAAATAATAATAAATACAAAAATATGAATTTTATTTTATTTTTCAATTTTTTTCATTTTAGAAAATCATTTAAATTGATGATAATCCTGTTTAAATTGAGAAACAATTGCAAAAATATTTCAAACTTGCAAAACATTAGATTAATCAAACCAGATCATCCAATTTCCATTATATATATGACAATTTAGCCTAGTAAGATATTTTTATTTTTCAATTATACACTCATTTGCAGATATACAACATTAATAATACCTCTTCTTTTAGCCTGAATTCAGCTTTCTTTAATTTCTCTTCAACTTCCTTGAGTCGATTTTATAAGACAGATTTCTCAATGGTTTTAGCTTTAAGGTTTTGAATTGCATATCTTAGAGCATCTTCTTGTTCCTTTTATTATTTCAACTTCTCTTCATTCTCAAATATTACAGCTTGAAGATCCTTCTCAAGTTTTTTATAAGAATTGTTAAGATGGTTCTTCTTTTCTATGACTAAAGATATCTACAAGGTGATGTCAATTTACAATCAAAGTAAATTCTAGCTATTTATTTAACCCCTTTTTTTGTAAATTACTATACACAAACAACAATAAAAATGAGAAAGATAAATAAGCATATTATTAATGATTACATCCAAACCAAAGATTTTAGAATCTCCACTTTATAAGGCATGCTTTGATGTTAAATCTTTTGTAGCATTCTTGAAGGCAAACCTATATAGAATACTTTCATCTATGGCTAATATTTTCTATAAAGACTTGACCTTATGCTCAAGTTTAGAGTTATTTTAGAAAGCTTGTGACAAAAAGAGAAACTTTTTTATGAAAATTCTCATCTAAAAGCTTTAGCTTTTCCTCTAAAATAACACACATCTTTGTAATTTTCTCTAACCCTTATTTTATGACTGGGATGTCATTCATCAACTAAATATTCTCATTTTCAACAGTCTTCAATGATCTAATTAACCTATCTCATTCAGTATTCCACTCTTGTATACTCTCTGATGCTTTTATTAATTCTATGCTTCCACTCCCCCTATTACCTTCTTATTAGCTTTCTACCTATTTATTATACTTTTCTACTACTTCCGGACCATCTATTTGAAAGTAAAATCACTCAAACTGACAAGAGAGGAAAGAAGAACTTATCAATGGAAGGTTCATGTGCAATGTCTAATGCCATCAAAATGAATAATGTGAACACTGTATTTTTTTTCGAAACAATTTGATAATTTAAAAAATAAAAAAAATCTAAATTTTATTTTATTTTTTAGTTTTATTATTTTAAAAAATTATTTAAATTGATAGTAATCCTATTTTGTTGTCTTAATTGTCATTTATTTTCATTTCACATTTCTAAAAAATATAAAAACAAATAAAGGATAAAACGAATAGAAATTTTTTTTTAGAAGTTTATCATTAAATTTTATTTGAATAAGATTAGCCTTATATTTTTTATTTTATTTTATTTATCAATTTTTCACTTATTATTAGTGGAAGGGTTCATCCTTCCTTAATTAGTTATTTTTTGATTATTTTTTTTTAGAAAAGACACAAGGTTGAAAACAATTATCATCAAGGAGAGGGTTTATTATTTCTCAATTAGTGAATCCATCTTTCTTTCTACTTCTTATATAGTAGTAATGAATTCCATTGAGACAATTAAAAATTACTTTTACTTTCTTTTATTCTTTAAATATTGACATTGTATATTTTAGGGATTAGTAAAACATTTTGACAATAATATACTACATAATTACTTTCTAGGTAATCAATTTATTTAACAAATGTTGTGGGGTGTCTATCATCTTTTCCATACTCAATTTGACTCACAAATCATCTTCTCTAGTTAATAAGTCATGTTTTATCCATTTTTCAATTACTAATTTTGCCATAAACAATTAGTGGTAACTTCTATTTTAAATATTAAAATAGTCATTGTTCACATTCGTGTCCTCCATTGAGAATGGTTAGAGAATAAAGCCAAAAGAAAGTATTTTTGTAATACATTATGATTTAATATATCTTATTATTTCCTCACATAATAATATATTGTTGTACGTAAATATTTGTTACATGTTTTATCTAGTTTTTAGTTTTATATTTTTTTTGTTTTAATTACCATATTATCTTTATTGTGGGCTTGCTTGGATATATTTACAATTAATATGTTCCCCACACACATAGTGCACATACACTTTACTTCACATACTTGTAAGACCTATACCTAGGTCCATACATAACTATGTGCAAGTTGAATCACATAACGGGCCATTGAGGGAGGATATTCTAATTGTTTTTGTGAAGGCTCTAGTTCAAATTGTACGTCATTTCATAAGTGTGAGTGTAAGAGAATGTATTTATTTTTCCTTCCATTCATGGCTATGGAGTGAGATCTCTATATCTCTGATATAGGGGCAATTTGCTCTACCATAGGACATAAAACCACCTTGATAACCATACATTGATAGATAAGTCATAAAAACCTACCATTTAAGTTTAGAACCATACCTTATGGGATAAATTTTTGCAAAACAATAGTTAGGGTTCCACAAAAATAGGACATTATGTACACATATATAATTATCTTGTCATTTTGACATATTTTATCTTCATACCTTGCATGGATTATAATTTTCATATATCACCTTCACTTCAATTTTCTTCTATGACACACACACACGCGTGCGCGCACGCACACACACATCACAACTCAAATTCACATAATATATCACTTACATACATTATAATTTTTGTTCACCTAACAATGTGCAGTTTCAAAATATTTTTCAAAGCATATTATTTAAATACATTCTAGTTTTCATTCACATAATTTTTCATGGTATATTGTTAGCATAACCATTATACTAATTTATTGTTTTAATGTATCATTTTAATTAGGGTTTTCATAACATATTATTTGCATATATCATGGTTTTCATTCATATTATTTTGTAATCATGATAAATTATTGATGTTTGTCATTTAGGTGTATTTTAGCACAAAAATAAAATAAAACAAAATAATAAAAATAATGATTATAGTAATTTGTGGTTTAAAGGCAACATTCAAATTACTTGAGTTTTAATGACATGCCATTCTCATACATATTTCATTTGAGAGACTTGACCTTCTCTAAGGACTTGACCTTCTCAAGCTTATAGTTATTTGAGATAGCCTATGACAAAGGAAGATTTATTTTCTAAAATTCTTCATTTCAAAGCATCAACTTTTCCTTTAAAACAACACATATATTTCTAGTTTCCCTATCTTCTATTTCATGACTCAGATATCACTCATCAACTGAGCATTCTTATCTTCAAAGCTCTTGATCGATCTGACTAATATTTCTCGTTTTGTATTCAACTCTTATATGTTCTCTAGTGCTTCAATTAAATATGCTTCCACTTCCCCTGTTGCTTTCGATATTGACTTTCAATTTGTCTATTCTACTTTTTCAACCACTTTTGACTCACACATTTGAAGGTAAAATCACTCAATGCGATCAAGAGAGGAAAGAAGAACCTATCAAGGGAAAGTTCATGTGAAATATCAAATGCCACTAATATAAACACTGTTAACACCATATTTTGTCTGGATCAATCCGAAATTAAAAAAATAATACAAAAATCTAAATTTCATTTTATTTTTCAGCTTTTATCATTTTAAAAAAAAAATTGTTTAAATTGATAACAATCCCATTTGTTTGTGTTAATTATCATTTATTTTCATTTCATCTACCTAAAGAATTAAAAAAGTAAAGGATAAAAAATATATAATTTTTTTTCTAATTTATCATTAAATTTTTTTAATATGATTACCCAATTTTTTATTTTTATTTTATTTTTTATCTATTTATCACTTTTTATCATAGAGAGGAATTTTTCTTTCCTAATTAGTTATTTTTTATCATTTTAAAAATTGTTTAAATTTATATTAATCCTATTTTAATTAAGAAGCAATTGTCAAAATACTTCCAACTTGCAAAACATCATATTAATCAAATCAAATCATTCAATTTCCATTATATATTTGACAATTTAGTCCAGTAAGTTATTTTTACTTTTCAATTCTGCACTCATTTACAGATAAACAATATTAATAATACCTCTTCATTTAAGCTAGATTCAACTTTCTTCAACTTCCTTGAGTGGATTTTGCAAGACAAATATTTCATCAGCCTTAGCCTTATAGTTTTCAATTTCAAATCCTAGAGCATCTTCTTGTTCCTTTTATTCTTTCAACTTCTCTTCAATCTTAAATATCGTAGTTCCTTCTCAAGTTTTTGATAAGACTCACTGAGAAGGACCTTTTATTTTGTGACTAATGATATCTGTAAGGTGATGTCATTTTACAATTAGAGTAAATTCTAGCTATTCATTTAATTCTTGTTTTCATAAATTACTATCCACAAATAACAGTAGAAATGAGAAAGGTAAATAAATATATTATTAATGATCACAACTAAACTTGAGATTTTAGAACCTTTGCTTCAGAGGCATGCTTTGTTGTTAAATCTTCTACAACATTCTTGAAAGTGAGTTGCTATTGAAAAGTTTCATCCAAGGCAAACAACTTTTTTTTAAAGACGTGACCTTATGCTCAAGCTTAGAGTTATTTGAAAGAGAATGAGACAAAGTTTTATTAAAATCCTCATATGAATGGTTCAGCTTTTCCTCTAAAATAACACATATCTTTTCAGCTTCCTCAAACTTTTATTTGGTAACTGAGATGTCACTAATCAACTAAGCATTCTCATCTTTAAAGGTCTTAAAGAATCTAACTAACCTTTCTCATTCAACATTCACCTCTTGTATGATCTCTATCTTCTATTAATTTTATGCTTCCTCTACCTATGCTGCCTTCGATAGTGGCTTTTAGTTCATCTATTCCACTTTTTTGCCACTTCTGACCCATACATTTTAAGGTAAAATCACTTAATGGAATCAAGAGAGGAAAGAAGAACCTATCAAGAGAAGGTTCATGTGTAATGTCTAATGACGCCAATATAAATATTAAGAACATTGTATTTTGCTTGGGTCAATTTGAAAATTAAAAAAATAAAAAATAATATAAATACCTGAATTTTGTTTTACTTTTTAATTTTTAAAATTTTTGAAATTGTTTAAATTGATAGTAATCCTGTTTTGTTGTGCCAATTGTCATTTATTTTCATTTCATATATCTAAAAAAATAAAGTATAAAAAATATAGAAAATATTTTTTTCTAGAATTTATCATGAAAGCAATATCAATACAATAATTCATCATTTGTCATTTCAATCACATTTGCATAAGGTTTTAAGTAATTCAAATCAAAACAAATGAAACAAATTAGCTTTCAAATAATCTAATAGTGCTAGTCTCACAAAATTAAGCCTTCAATACCAAAATCATATATATATATATTATTTTTCATGTCTAAAACATAAAATTTCAAGTATAAAAAAGAGTCATAGGAATTCATCTAGTTTCAAATTTTTTACATAATATAAGTTTAAACCCAACTATCTCAAAATTATACTTTTTCAATACACAAATTTAAAAAGAGGGTAAATTATCCACTCAATTCGCATTCCATATTTCAAGAGACACTCTAATTAAAACATACACACAATCACCCTTCACTCATACATGTTCAAATGAACATTGCAACTCAATATGTGAAATTTAAATGAAGTATGTTTGTAGTACCCTCTTCAAATTGAAGACAATCTCAATCATACTCATAGAACTTCCATCAAATATTAATTAGCAATAACAATTTCTAATTAATGGTATTGATAATGAAATTTGGTAAGCCCAAATCTTGTCAACCAGATAAGTTTTGTAATCCCCAAACTACAAGCTATGGATACAAAGGTGAACAAGAAGGAGATGGAGAGAAAAGGAGAACTATGGACACCAGGAGCTTTTAACGTGGTTTGACAAAAGTCAATGTGACCCCTATGTCCACGGTGGTTTATATTTGCCTTGGTGTGGTTGTTTCACTATTTAGGCTAGCAAAACAATAATACAAATATTCTATCCCTATTTTGGCAAAGTTTTTGCCTCTATTTTTCACCCTCCTTATTATAATGATTTTTCTTCCTATTTATAGAAGTAGTGAGGATTGCAAGTGTAATTTGATAAATTATAAATATATCTTATCTGTAATATTAGGCAATGAATACTAGGCAATTCATTGTCAGACTGTTGGAGGCAGATGTATAAGTTTCGGGAGGTTAACTTGCCAGTTAGGAGAACGTGCCTCTTACTACTGATTAGACTTAGGCGTTCCATAACCAATGCATGTGGTAGTTAGCTGACAGTCTGAGCTCACACAACGCGACCTCTCGGCCATGTAAGTTGACTCCATTCCCAGGTTTAACTAGAGTGTACTTTCTGGAAGATGGTTCTCATCTCTAGTGAGTTGGGGGTTGTTGCTTTGACCTCGCCCCACGTCTTAACCTCACAGCTGGTTATCTGGTGTCATTACTGAGTGACCTCGATGCTGGATGGTGGACGGGTTGGGCCTCCCCCCTTGAACTTGTCTATTAGGTTTTTGCCAGCCCATTTTACATAATACTAGAAAATACACACAACAGATGGCAATTTCTTACAAATTACACATAAAATAATATATCAAGGGATGAGGTAGAACACATAAGATTGGTATAGCCCAATTTTCTAAGTTAATGGGCTGCCCATTTTTATAATTTCAATTACATTTCCCTTTAGTCATGAAACATAATTCCAACAAAAACCATGCATTCAATCTTACTAACATTAAGCCATAATGTGGTGTAAGTTCCAATATACATTCATTTGTCTTAAATTAATGGATCATATAAGTGAATAAGGAGTAAGCTATCTTCCCACTTATCTGTTTCCACTAGCTAAAACTCATAAGGCAATATTAATTCAATTCTAAACCTACCCTCACCAAAACAATACCTAATAGAAGTGTTCAAAGATCGATATTTTCTAAGGGCACATAACAATATAAATATCAATTTCATTTTTTTAAAAAAAAAATGAGACATCATTCTTATATACCAAGCTTAGTTGTAATATGTATTTGACTTCAATACTTATAAATTTCGATTACATTCATCACCACTTATTGGGCACAATTCATCAACATTCAACCAATTTTAGTCAACATTACTAATTAATGCAATTATTCAAACAAGCACTTCAATAGCTAGCTCGTAAATCAAACAATTAACTCACAAGAGGCATTCTCCTTACAGTTACATAAACTCAATCTTGCTATTCTTTTGTCTATAAGACAACAAATTCCTTCCTACATTCATGACCCCCTACACATCATGTAACACATCTTTTCAATATCACCAATTTAATTCATCCGAATCAACTATAAGGCAAACAGTGTCTCAATTCATGTTTCTACATGACAAACCAACAATAAAAACACTTGTAAAAGAGTGAGCTATTCACTCACTCAAATTGCCCCTTTTGTTTTGAAGTTAAACCTTTCCGACAAGATGTTCATCCAATAAGTAATTGCTCATTTGAACCTCTGTATTGTATGGATATTTGACACAATAGTGCTCAATTTCTCCATTGACTTCCGTATTGAAACTTTAGTCGAGCTATAACGGGTGGTCATAGCAGCAAGATGCTTCTTCCGCACCGGTTGGTGTGGCTAGCTCAAACAGAGCATTCAACTACAGATATAGTCGTGCGCTGCACATCCATGGTGCTGATCGGCCTCAGCAACTCAACCCTGTGGCGGACGTCCCGCGACAGAAATAATGGATCCGAGCCGTTTCGTGGATGTGGGTCGCCCAGATGGAGGAGCTGGTTTTTGTTGGTGGGTCAAACAGAGATTTAAGAGCTCGGTGGCGGAGGGAGGCGTTGCCCAGCTGGTTCCGACCGCACCCACAGCTCTAGTGTGAGACCCCAGTATGTTGGTCCCGTTGGCGAACTCCAAGAGGCGAGCGGACTAGCAGACTTCATTATTTGCTTGCTCTATAAAGATGAAGCTTCCATTCGGCCTCAACAAACCCACCCTGCACTGGCAGCAGAAACAGAAGCAGAAGGTCGGCAGTGTTTGGACTGAACGACGGCGCGGCTGGATGCGCGGTGGTGGGGATCGAGACAATGGGTCTCGAGTTCTCTGTCATTGCAACAGAGGATGAAAAGGGAGATAAGGGTTTTAAGGATTATCAAACTGCACATCATTCAAAAGCACTGCATTCAAATTTGATAATTTGGCCACTTTTCTGTTTGCAACTCATCTAAATAACTGTACTTAGTACACTTGAAAGAACTAACTTAGTTAAATTAAAGCATACTTTGAGCATTTTAAAATAATTATCAGATATCAAATTATTTGTTTATCCAAAATACAATAAATAAAAATTTTATGTGTCAAATAATATTCCTCAAGCATATTTTTTTTTCAAAATTCTAAATGAATAAAATACCACACTACTAAATTAACATAAAATTTGTAATTAATTATTTAATAAATGAAATATTCCTTAAACAGTCAAGAATGAGGATAACTAATTTCATTAAATTAGAGAAAGTGAAATGGTTACTTTGGGTCATAGAATCAAATTGTACGGTGTGTAACTGGTGGTTTCAATATGTTTCTTCAACTTCTATTTTATTTGATTCTGTCAAGGTGAATTATTTTGCTTTACGTTTGCTCTTGATTTTTATCAATTAAATGCTATTGGCTGGAACATGAGTGGCTTTTGTAAGGACGTGTGGCTTTTGTAAGGTTTTAGTAGTTATACAGGTGTTTGCTTGTTTTAGTTCGGTATGTTTATGAAGCATATATTCTTGGTGACATTAATGGTCCAGAATGATATGTGTATTTGTCTTTATTCCTTAACTAAATTGTTGACAATATTTACTCTATTTAATGATACAGGATTATGGCAAGTGAAGGAAAAAATATATATCATTAATATTATTGAATAATATCCACAAATTTGCATTGCATATTTGTCTGAATGTATTTCAGATGATCAGGTGACAGTTAAGATACCTAAGCTTAACAGATGCTTGTTAATGCTATTACTTGCTATCGGTAGCCAGCATCCTTTGTCTTTTACATATTTGAAGTGCCTTATATTTTAATTTTTTCTCTTTTTTTTTTTCTCTGATGAATTATTTTTGTTTCTTGATTTCTTTACATGAATCGCTTGTTAACTTATCTATTTTTTTTTTCTTATATTAGTGTGGTGTTGTGAGAATATGAAAAATATTGTAGATGTATGAGGAAGACAAGTGTATGGAGACTGTGGATTAAATATGCCAAAATTGATTTTATCTTTTTGGGATTTATTTATTTGTTACGTAATCATATGTACTAGAAATAAATTGTCTTGATAGAAAGATTTAAAAGAAGCCTTTGTCATTCATGAGATAGTAGACTGATCTGTTGTTATAAGGGACGGTTATTTTTATCTTCTTTAAGCTTAAAAACTAGCGTCCCTAAGAGATAGAGTTTTTGACTCTTCTATAAAAGAATCATAGAACGCATCAGGACTGCATTCATATTTATTTAAAATTCTTATTAATCTTTTTGTTGGGACTTTGAAAAAATTTTGCACAACTTATTATTTATTTTAAATTTTACTTTTTATTAGTTATCTTATATGTAATAATAAAATATATGTATGATTTTATTCATTTTTTTAAAAAATATTTTTATTTGTTTCTTTTTCTCTTGTTTCACATATATATATATATATAGAATAAAAATACAAAAAATACATTTGATTTTCCTATGCTTTTTATATTATATTTTAAAATTATTTATTTATTCCAATCTTTCATCTATTTTTAACTTAACTTATACTTTATATTAAATTATTTTTAAAACAAATAATTCTATAAATTACGAGGACTTTAATCCTTATTTTAAAGGTACATAGGCCTACTTATATAGGTCAAGCCCATTTTTCTGTAAATATATTTTCTTATTTTCGTAATAAATAATTTTTCAAGGATTTTTTCTTAAATCTCATATCAATAGCTCTAGTTATTTGATGAGAACACTTTTTTCTTTATTTCTAATAGAGTAGCACGTAAATACTATTGAGATATTTAAAAATTAATTTTATTTTTTTTATTCTTTAAATATTGACATTGTATATTTTAAGGATTAATAAAATATTTTGTCCATAATATGTTGCATAATTATTTTTTAGGTAATTATCTTATTTAACGGGTGTTGTGGGATGTCTAAGACCTTTCTCATATATAATTCGACTTCTAAATCATCTTTTCTGATTAATAAGGCTTGTTTTATCCATTTTTCAGTTTCTAATTTTTTCATAAAAAATTAGTGATGACTCCAATTTTAAATATTAAAATAGTTGTTGTTCATGTCACGTATCTTCAAAGCACATTGTGACAACCATCAAAAAAACATAATTTGGGTTGGGTTAAAGGGTTTTTTTTTTCTTTCTGGACTAGGCAAAAAGGGGCTATTTTTTGTCTTAAGCTACTATTAGTAATAAACATTAGGAAAAGAGTATTGAATTAATTTTAATTTTAATTAGTTATTATTGTGGATTCGCATTAATTAATTATTAGGACATTAACAGACTTAATTAAGTTATCCGTGTTAAGTCCAAAACAGATTAGGCCTTAGTTTATTATGCGTAATCTATAATAGGTTAAATTACACACAATCATATTGGGTAGAGGTCCCAACTTGTAGTCCCTTAATGGTCAGTTAGTTTCCTATCACAACACTGACTTGAGAAAGAGAGAGTTTTATTATATACTAATCCTAAACCTAAAAACATTGATGATTTTATCTCTTAGTTAGTTCTCTCCCTAACTCTCTCTCTCTCTCTCTCTCTCTCTGAATTATTGTGTGCTCTAAGGGGTTTTGCAAGTTGAATCTCTCTTCTCACAATTTGCAATTCTCAACAATGGATCCTACTGCATCATCATCAGGTATGCATTCATCTCCTAATATTTTCCTAAATACTGTTAATAAATGGTATCAAAGCATTACTGACAGTATTATATCTCAAATTGGTTCATTATTTGTACTAATTGTAATTTTATAATTGTATCTCAAATTAGTTCATTAACTATAATTTTATGAGGATTTTTTAAATAAAAAATCCCTAAATTTTTGGAAATCAAGAACTCATGAAATTTGGTACTCTATCTTGCATAAAAGAAAATTTTCAAAATTTCATTATGTAAGGGTTTGAGATTTTTGAAATTAGGATCTCTTGATTTATTAGTTATTTCATGCAATTGGTTTAGGGCTTT
>JANHAO010015193.1:0-14944 GCA_026873985.1 Saraca asoca | reverse complement strand
GAAAACACCATTTTACTGTTTCCTGAAAACTGTTTTTTAGTTTCTGTTTTTGAAAACAGTTTTTGAAAAACAGTTTTTAAAAATAAGCTGCCAAACAGGTTTTTTTATTTTCAGAAAACAGAAAAACAAGAAAACTGTTTTTAAAAATAAAAAAACACCCTGCCATGCCAAACAGGGCCAATGGTTTTTAAACACTATCCAGTGTATTTATCTACGTAAATTATATGCATTTAAATCATATGGATGAAACAGTGATCTATCCGACAATTTTTCAAAGTTGGTGACATTGATGTGATCCACTTTTATAATTCAGTGTCACGACAATTTTACAAGAATCTATGTCCTTTCGCATAGATTTTATTGCATGCAATCTACATAGACTTCAAATTTATTATGTATGAGTTTTTTTTATGAATTTCTTTCTGATTTTATGGGAATGGCGTTTTTTATGCGAAGGAAATAATAATCAAATATAAGCTGATAAATAAATAATAAAATTTCATAAAATTTATATACATTAAAATTATAATAGATAAATAAATAATAAAATTAATAATTAATTAGACAAAAGAAAAATAGATTTTATAATTATATTATCTTCGGGATGAAGACCAAAATGATGAGAATAATAGAAAGCCAATGGCTCCATATACACATGCCAAAATGAGTGGGCTGTTCCTTGTTTGCTCTTTATATATAGACATAGATAGGGGTTGGGGCGTAACTAGCAAGTCAGAAGATAGGCTCCCAACCAGTCAGCGTCGGAGGCAGGTCCATTTAAACGCTTAGAAATACTAATGACAAATTCAACAATCAAACAAATAAGTTGCGACAAAATACTACGTACAACAATTTATTTCTCATTTCGACAAAATTTAAATTAGTGAGAGTAGTAAACAAATGACATCAATTAAAATTAGGTTTTATCTGATATATAAAGAATGATATTTTTTTTTTATATGTACAGTGTAAGTAGAAAATTTTATTCATGATGGTATAATAGAAAATAGTAAAGTGGGGAAATTGAGCTGGGATCGTTATTGTGAACGTTGGAGAGAAAGATATGGAGAGAGAGAGAGAGAGAGAGAGAGAGAGAGAGAGAGGTCGTTTCCTACTAAAACAGGCTCTAAAAGGAAGAAGAAGAAGGCGTTTGTGTTTAGCAAATGAAGCAACAAAGTGGTTCGTGTGTCAGATGAGCGTGCATTTCATTGCATTGCGTTGCATGCATAATGGAGAGAAAAAATTAAAGAGAAGAGTTGCGGGGTGGGGGCATCATCGTTATGGCCATCATCATTCTAAGGGAGCAGAACTAAACTAATAAAGTTCATTATTCACTTTAAAAGCTTAAAAGCGAGTCTTAAATCACTAGTTTTTTAAAGGAATCCCATTATTGATTATTTTGTCAAATTGTCTTTGTTTTGTAATCATATTTTAAGTCTTGTAAAAAGTTGATGAGATGAGAATGGGAAAGAGAAAGATCGTGGTGGTGGGGGCTAAGGTGCTGATTCAAAGGCTATGAGAGAGAAGGTCGTGAGATTGGATTGGCTTTATGTGTTTGTGCAACTCTGGGGTGGCTGTCAAAGATGACGAACAGCTCATCTCTTTGGTTTGGTGGGTTTGGTTATGTGATAAGTTGTGGGCATTTCTTCTTTAAGGATATGCAATACAAGAGCCTTACCATTCATGCAATCAACTTTATGTTTCTTGTCTTCTGATTCTTGCTACATGCCAGACCAACCCAGACAATATATGCAGTATTCAGACTTCACATCTCTGTAACTCTCAATCTTTCTGCTTGTATTCCACTATTTGTCCTTCAATCTTTCTCATCGGCTTCTCATACATTCGGATAACAATATCTGGTATGCTTCCGTTGAAATAACTTAAATTTCTGTTCCTTCTTTCATTCATCTGCTTGTTTGTTTATTCTCTTTGTGCATTACACTGTATTCCCACTTGTCCATTTGCCTGTTGTTATTATATACATATAGATATTATATTATTAAACTTCGCTAGCTTCTGTTCTGTGCTATTATGGTTGATTTTGAGGATAGAAACCTCGTGCAAAATTCTTGGTTTCTTATTCGGCTAAAATCCATCAAACTTGTATATTTTTCTGTGTAGACTAGACTTAGATTCTCATGAAATGTTCGACTCCACGTATTCTGTGTGTGTGTGTGTGTGTGTGTCTCTCTCTCTCTCTCTCTCTCTATATATATATATATATATATATATATTGTGTGTTTGTGATCTTGAAAATTGATGTCTTTTGTCCACAGCATCGGGGGTTTGCTCAACTGATACCGAGAAATGCTGTCTTGTGGTTGCAGGTGGCTTGGCTTTAAAGTAGAGACAGACAAGAGCTGAAACGTGGTTAGTAAAAGGAATGTTGATTCTGGAATTTGGGTTCACAGAGGCTTTGTGCACCAGAAAGTGTGTGTAATCCTTTGGGAGCAACATAAACAAAGGAGGAAGGAAGCAAAAATCAAGATTCAGAAAATTATAATAAATCAAAAGGTTTGCAGGGGGGTCACGGTGGTGGCGTCAGTTTTGAGGAAGTGAGTTTGTCTCTCTGGCTTTGAGAAAATTATAAAAGTACGAGATAGTCTGTTGGCAATGTCTCCCTAACATGCCCATATTTGCCGGTGTCATTGGTTTTTGTTGCCAATTTAGTAAGCAACCTGTTCTCTTCTTTCCTTGAGTCCCTTCCCTTTCAAGTGAAAAAAATAAATAAATAAATAAATAGTAGTAGTGAATAAAAACCGTCAATTCTTGTTCTCTCTTCACATTCTCACTGGCCTCGGTTTGTGGGAAAGATTCGGTCTTACTAGGAAATATACTCTTTAATTCTATTTGTCTCTACATCTGATCTTGCCTCAACTGGACAAGTTGCCCCCACATTCTCTGTGGTTTGCCTCACATCGCCGGAGAGCTTCCTTTTGAGTCACCGGCGGCCAAATATTTCCTGTTGTAGTGGAATTCAGGGAATTGGATCCAGAAGCGAAAACGAAGGGACTATCATTTTCTACTGGGCAAGATGAAGTTCATGAAACTTGGATCTAAACCTGATTCTTTTCAAACTGATGGAGATAATATCAGGTATCACATCAGCTAAAATACTACTTGCTATATACGCAAATTTACTACAACCACTTTTTTTTTTTTTGAAGCTATAGCTTAGAATCATACTGTGGGTTTGTCGTTAAGTGATTTTATTCAAACCCTTTTACTGCTTCATTGCTATTCGCTGAAAGGTAAACCAGACTGCTCCTATCACAAATCAATGCCAAATATTTTTTTCATATTAAAAATTTATGAAATTTTGTACTAGAGCTATTGCTGTCAGAGAATTATTTGTAGCGGAAATATGTTTGTTCGTATTAATATCACGGGATTTTTTCTCTCATTAAAGCTTGAGACTGGGAGCTGATCTCTTATTGTTCCAATAACTTCCTCTAGATTAAGATACTTCGAGTACAGAATTTAATTTGTTTCATCTTAAATTTGTAGTAATGCATGTGTTTCATTTTACTATATTGTAGTCTGTAAGGCTCCACTAATTTTAGGAGTTTCTATGAATTTCAGTAGTCGTTTTGCTTATTTCTTGATTTGTATGTTTCATTGAATTCAAAACTAATTAACATGTACCTGCATATGTATGTCCAGGTACGTGGCGACTGAGTTGGCAACAGACATAGTCATCAACATTGGAGAGGTGAAATTTTACCTCCATAAGGTAAGAATCTATCTGGTAATGAGATTCCTGTATCTACATCCAATCCATGTTTAGTTATTTTATTGATTTTCACTCTTCCTCTTTCTATTCCTTTCCTTTTCACTCCTATTAGTAATCTGTCCTGTAGACTACCCAAGTTGCCTTATTCAGAAGAGTTAAACATGATACTGATTTTAATCAGAGTTTTACTTGCTTTGCCTCCCAGATTAGGCAAGTGCTTGTTAAAAAACGTTAGCAATTGTTACTAACCATAGTAACCAATGATCCTGATCTGATCTTGATTATTTCTGCAGTTTCCGCTCTTGTCTAGAAGTGCACGCTTGCAAAAACTGATTATAAACACAAACGATGAGAACAATGATGAAATCGACATCCATGACATTCCCGGTGGACCTGCTGCTTTTGAAATATGTGCCAAGTTCTGCTATGGCATGACAGTCACTCTCAATGCGTACAACGTTGTTGCAGGCCGCTGTGCAGCCGAATATCTTGAGATGTATGAAACTGTTGAGAAAGGAAATCTTATCTACAAGATTGAAGTATTCCTCAACTCCAGCATTTTCAGAAGCTGGAAAGACTCCATCATTGTTCTTCAAACTACCAAGTCTCTTCTTCCATGGTGCGAGGAACTAAAAATCGTCAGCCACTGTCTCGATTCCATAGCTTCCAAGGCTTCAATGGATCCATCCAAGGTGGAGTGGTCATACACTTACAACAGGAAAAAGCTGCCATCTGAGAATGGAAATGATTCTCACTGGAATGGTGTTAAAAAACAGCAGATTGTTCCAAAGGATTGGTGGGTTGAAGACCTTTGTGAGCTTCATCTTGATTTCTATAAGCGAGTTATAACAACAATCATAACTAAAAGCAATGTTTCTGATGCTGTGATTGGAGAAGCTCTTAATGCTTTTGCCTCGAGAACGCTTCCGGGCTTTAGCAAAGGTTTGATCCAAAGCGGTGATATCATAAAGAATAGACTATTGTTAGAGACCGTTGTTGGGCTACTTCCCCCAGAAACTGGAGGTGTCTCTTGCAGTTTCTTACTGAAGTTATTAAAAGCAGCAATTGTTTTGGATTGTGAGAGGTTAGAAAGATCTGAACTGATGAGGAGAATAGGCCAGCGTCTCGACGAAGCTTCGGTGGCTGATCTTTTGATTCGAAATCCAGCTGGCGAGACAACAATATTCGACGTTGATATGGTACAGAGGCTAGTGGAAGAGTTTGTGGCAAATGAGCAGAGTGCTCTGACTGATGCTTTGTTAGAGGATGAATTGCAGGAGATTAAAAGTCCCAGAATGGTAACAGATGCTTCTAAGATTAAGGTAGCAAAACTGGTAGATGGCTATCTTGCTGAGGCTGCGCGTGATCCAAATTTGCCTCTTCCAAAATTTGTCAGTCTTGCTGAACTAGTGTCAAGCTTCCCAAGATCAACTCATGACGGCATTTATCGTGCCATTGACATGTATTTAAAGGCAAGTTAATTGTCATACTCCATATTAGCCTGTCACTTCTGTATATATGCACATCCATCAGTTTTCGGCGTCTAACTTTTATATTTTTTCTTTTTCCCTATTAAGATTATATGCACCTTACTTCCCCTAACAAGATTTTCCAATGGCCTTGATTGCCAAAAAGAATTCCTATACCCTTCGAATGGGCAGCTTATTGGATTTTTCAATTAATTAGAAATTTGCCATCATCTGTTGTGTTCTTTGTCCAAGCAATATTTTCATAGTAGACTCTGCAAATGATGTATGCACTTAACTTGATAAGCTCATATGCACACTTCGTACAATCTGATTCTAAGCAAGTAAAGTCAGTTTAAATCAAGAATGATAATATGTGATAAGAAATAACTGAATATAACACTATTCTTAGATTCGTTGTGATGATTTTATGTTGTCCTAATCTATACGTAGCCATCAAAGCCTCCAAGTCGGTTTTGCATGTTTGACATACATAAAAGTTCATTATGCATTTATAGAGCCATTGATTTTTACCGAATCTCCTGTGCTAACTGTGCTTTGTGATGCAATGCAGGAGCATCCGGGAATCAGCAAGAGAGAGAGGAAAAGAGTATGCAGGTTAATGGACTGCAGGAAGTTGTCAGCGGATGCCCGCATGCATGCTATACAAAATGAGCGGCTTCCTTTGCGCGTGGTTGTGCAGGTTCTCTTCTTTGAGCAGCTGAGAGCAACAACAACATCTTCATCATCTGGTGGCACCACAACTCCAGATCTTCCTGGTGGGTCAAATTCTCATGGCAGCTCAAGGTCTACAACAACAAATACAGAAGAAGAATGGGATGCCGAGGCAGCAGCAGAAGACATAAAGGCTCTGAAAGGTGAAATTGCTACACTGAGAGTACCAGGTGGAGAGAGGAACATCAATGATGTTATCAGTAAAGGTAGTTATGAAAATATTGGTGCCAGTAAAATGATGGGATTGGTCATGTCAAAGAAAATATTCTCTAAGATTTGGTCAGGGAAGGAAATAAGTGGTGAGATTACCAGCTCTGATACATCAGAGAGCCCTGCTTCTACTGTTGTGAAGGAAACAAAGTCCACACCATCCAGAAGCCGAAGGCATTCAGTATCTTAGAACGTGGTTTTTGCAGACTTGGAGGTCACTGACATCTTCCAACTGCTCAAATGTTTGACTTGTTCCATTTTCTTGACCATTATTAGACTAGAGATGGGCTGTGGTAGTGACCCAGTTTTGCTGTATTATAATGAAAACAAGGAATGTAATTGCCTTTGTACTCTGTGGCTTTCTCCTGCTTTGTTCTAAGGTCTAACCCAACTAAAGGATGAAAAAGTAGAAAAACTCCGTTATTAACACCAACACAATCCGTCCTCAAATGAGCTTAGGCCCGTAACTAATTGTTTTATTTGTTGGGTGGCATAGCTTGGGCTTTGGAACAAAACTTGGGTTTTATTTAGGGCCTAATATGTAGGAAAGACTCAGTTATAGTTGAAACCTGAATGAATGGACCACTTACCACCGAAAGCCTGTGGACTTGAAGTTATATCAGTGGGCAATGGGCATTGGGATCAATTTCCACCCCCAACCCCTCCCTCTCCCTTCTATTTTTCTAATAGTGGATTTGTGTAGTTCTTAGTTTTTCCAAAGCACAACCTTTGGAAATTATGCATCAAGACCAAATTTTGTTTGGTTTTTTCTTTTCTCTTTAGATGAGACGTTGATTTGCTAGTCATAACATTGGGCTGCAAGGTGGTTTTGTTGGGTTTGTTTTTGTAACCTTTGAAGTATTGGCAGTGGCATATACATGGGACTAGTCCAATCAAGGTCTTGCATGCACAAAGACCAAGCCCTTCTGCGTCAGTTGCTCTATGTTAGAAGGGGTTTTTGTGTCTTCACAAGCTGTGCCTTTGGATATATCTCCTCACCAAAAAAAAAGTTATAATTAATTCTTATCTTCAAACTTATTTTTTAACCGCATGAATGGACCTTGACTTATTGTTAATGGTGCCAGCTGCGTCAGCATTGATCGAATAATTAATTAATTACCACAAATTTTAATATTTATGATAAATTCATGATTAAAAAAACTAAACAATATAATTACCATCAATCTTTGACTCAAGTAACACTTTATATTTCTTAAAATATTTTTATCTTTCTTTATATTTTGAGATCACTTTTAGATTATGTGTGTAAGTCTAATAAATTAGTCATTTATACTATCATAAAAAAAAATTAAACAATATGGCCAATGTAGGTTTTGCCTCTCTGCTTCCCTTATGATTCCCATATCAAACAAAGGTTAATGATTTATAGATATCCCAATTCAAAGCAAGTGGACCTTCCAAAGATAATGATAATTAGGACTTTAATTTGTCACATAAACTTGCCAACACTAATGGTCACTTAAGTCTAATCCCACCATATAAATCAGAGAAAATTAGAGAGATTTGTCCTCCATGAGATCAAAGTGCTTAAAGATAATCCAATCCACTACTTATTAGCTGTTGACATAAAAAAAGATAGCAAACAAAAACAAGAAAGCCATATTTAGTATCAAATTGAAATGACGGCCAAATTTGACTGTGGTTTGCCATTATGCACTAATATTCCTCACTGTCTTTATACCCAAACAACAATATTATCCTTTCAAGAGCCAATTAGTCAATTGAACAAATACATCCTGATAAGATAAATAATAATAATAACAAAAAACACTCACCAATTAAACTTTTCTTTTAAAAGAAAATTTCAGTCTTCAACTTTATTTTATGGGCCTATGGCATTTACTTGAGCTTCCAAACTTAAAAATGTTAATTAATCACAATTAGGCAAGATTTAGAGTGTTAAACTTTGCCTAACACTTACGCTATATTTGACTAATGCTAATAATGCCTAGTTAGATAGATAAGAATAATGGAATGAAAGAAGAGTCAAAGTCAGTCTTGGTGGAAAGTTTAGTCTGTTAATAGTTTTACTAATCCTGAATCACTTTTGGCTTTTGCTCAATAAAACCCGGAGAGACAGAAACTGGAATCACTGAGCAACTTCTGTGGAAGCTGACTATTAATCTTTCAAGGCAAATTCTTCAACCTAACCATTTGACTTATTCAATATTCGAAATCATGTCTCAATGCAATAATCGGCAGCTTAGTGTAAATTGTATTGTAAGATTGCTTTCATGCATCTGAACACAAACAGTTGAAGAATTCTCACGTAATTCCAGTCTTAATTGATTTAGTTTAAAATAAAAAATCTAAATTTGTTTTATAATAAAATATAGCATATAATTAGAATACTGTGAATTTGGTAATCCATGACAATTTCACTCGAAACCCTTATTTAGACATTACACTTTAAAAATTCATTTCATTTATAAATAAACAATATATACCATGAATTCAAACTATTACTAGATTTTTATGATTATAAAATATCTGCGATTCAAAGGAATCTGTATAATTTTCACATAAAGGTTGCCAAACTATTAGAGCATCGAGATAGAGGCAAAATGGATCTATGTGATAATTCATTAAAATAAGTTAATGATAATGCTTATTAAATGGATTAGTAGATTCATAAAACCATGGGTCAAAAGTAGGAATTAAACTGATAATCCCGATGAGGAAAAAATCCTTAGCATCAGACTTTTCAGCTATTAGAAGTAGGTACTCTCTAATCTTATATAAATGGTCAGTTTCACATCTTCCTTTGACTCGGAAATTCACCATTTTATTATTATCCGCACAAAATACACACAACTCACCTACTTGCAGAGTTATATGATATCTTGTCATTTTGAAAATGTGTTGTGTATATATATAATAGGACCCACAGAATAATAATTTTATAATTTATGGAAAAAATAATTTTAAAATGTAAAAAAAGTGTATTTAACATAATTATTAAATTGAAAATTGAAAAACCAAAAAAGAAAAAGCAAGGTAGTGACATGTGGCGTTCACATAAATTGGATAGTCCACCTAGCAAAGCTTACCGTCCAAAGACGTGACACATGTGATATGATAATGATAATGATCATTTTAGTGCAATCCCCGTGAGCTCCCAAGACCCACACTTCACTCCGGTCCATGTTTTCATCGGTGACTCACCAACTCACCGCCACCAAATTCATGCATCACCAATTTCTTGCTTATTCCTGTTTAGAAGCAAGTTTTTGGTGAAAAAATTTAATTTTTCATAAGATATTTTTTTTATAAATTTTTAAAAAACATTTAAATTATTTAATTGAATTAGATTTATAAGAAAATTTATTTTTACATTTCATATAGGTTTTCTTATTTAAGGAGGAGCTATATAAATAACTTCTCACATTTTATACAAAATAAAATTTTTGAGAATACATACTTCTTTCATTTTATCAATTATCTATTATTTATTATCTGTTAATCAATTTACTTTTAAACTTATTTTTATAATGAAATGATATTTGAATAAATTTACATATAATTTTAATTAATTTATTTAAAGCGAGTTATTCACCCTTAATTTACAAAAATTATAAAAACACTTCTTGTGGCTCAATTTTAAAAATTATATTTTGTATTTAAGTGAGAATTATTATTATTTTTTAGCTTAGAATCTGTGTTTTAATTCACAGAAATTGTGTTGTATGCTTGCAGACCTAACATGAGGTTCTTTGTTGACTGAAAGAATGGGTCAAAGAGTACTATGTTAAGTTTATTTGCAGGTGTAGTCTAGTTTAAAAGATGAAAATACCCGTTAATTAGCAAAGACTTTCCGGTATATTAACGTTTCTTATTTTAAAACTCTTTTCTTGGATTCCAGAATTAACTACTCTTTTCTTATTTACCAATCAGAATTAATTTCTTTTATAAAGGGATGCCATTTTTTTTTTTGGTGACTTTATTATTAATCATTCACTCACATTTATAAAAGGGTTTCAAAGCACCATACCCACACTTGTAAGGCGCAAATAAATTCAGTCCAATGACATGGAAAAGAAGAAAGGGGACCAAGGAGAGAGACGGCTGTTTTGCAAACCCATTTGCAAGCTAAAGAATAAAGATTCCACCTTCCCACTCTGTTTTCCAATTTTTATTTATATATGTTTGTGCAGATTGTGAATAAATAAATAAATAAATAATATATTATTTAAAGATTATTCTATAATAATTTTCCAATTATAAGGTATGCATGAAATGAGTATAATAATTTTTAAACAATTAAAATTATATAAATAATATATTGTTTAAAGATTATTATAATATTTTTATAATTAGAAAAATAAAATTATTAATTTTGTTTTATATAATATATACATATTTCGCTGATCTAAAACGTTGCAGTTTTCCTCGTATTCTTTCATTTGGATTGTTGTCGTGCGTCACTGTCCCATAAAACGTGGGTTCAGATAAAGGTCCCAAACGAGAACCACGGAAGAATGAAGTGGAATGAAAATGAGAGAGATCTTTATAAAGGTCAACACACACTATACAATGAAGCAAGATAACATTATACAATATCTCACCTGTACCTTCCTCTTCCATTTCTTTTTGTACCACCAAAATTCCTTGGTATAGGGGTATGGAAGGTAACAACCTAAGCATTACCACCAAGGTTTATTCATACCAAAAAAAAAAAAAAGTCATCGTAAATCTATTTTTGTCCACTCAAGACACAATTCTTTTTGTAATTATATATAAAATATAATTTTAATTTGTTCTAAAATTAGTGGCAACCATTTGATTCAATTTTTTTTTACATGTCCAGTTAATTGTTTTATATTCTAAGAAGACCCTTTTAAAGGCTTAATTACCCTAATAATTAGGAGGCCTACACTAAAAGACTTAATGGGTCAGCATTTGATTCCCACTACCCTCGAGAAAGATACTAATAACCCAACACAACAATAGTTGGGCAGATAAGGTCCCCACCCCTACTGCATCAGCATATTATCAAGGACACCTAGACATAGTCTCCCAAAGGGTCTTTAAAAAAGGTTTTTGCAAATGGATATTCTGATTTATATTAATATCATGAAAGAGAGCTCTCCCACATTCACATAACCTACACTAATACTGTAGATTTCAATAGCAAGGAAACAAAAAAAAAAAAGCAGAAATCCAAAAAAGACGATAGGTAAATTACACTAGAATCCAAGGCCATGTTTGGCTACAATAGGATCTAAAAAGCCACATCCATTTACAAAAGCTATTTCGAAAATTACAAGAGGTGAGGATATTCCATTTCTCCTTTACAAAACAAAAATCCATATCTCCCCTCACTCAGTCCCTCCTTTCCCACCGTCAAAGTCGTCGCTTTAGAAAATTTCTCAAAATACAAAAAACAAGGATTTTACCCAAAAAGAAAAAAAAAAGCAGGGTTTTACATTCTTGCCCTTTTTTCACCCTCTCTTACTTTCTTCGAAAATTATATTTCTCGGGGGTCAACAAAAATGGACAATCCGGGTGGAGACTTGGTCCAGTCACCCACAGACCCGTCACTGTAGTCTTCCCCAAGCCTCTTGATGCACCATAAATCTTCCGCGCATGATAGCCTCTTCCAATAAGGTACTCCAAACCTCAAAGGGTCACAGCTCGATACCTCCGTAGCCACCGCACCACACCCACGCTCCTTCGCTAGGTTGTGTGCGAACCCACATAGAGCCTTCACCATCTTCACTGCATCAGGTCCTTCGCCACCCAACCCGTACATGAAATGAAACCCGAACGGTTTGAAGAAGTCCGGGATTGAAGGTAACCGAAGAAACGGCAGGGCTCGATCCATAATCCGGGTTGTTTTCGCGAAAGTGCGTTTCACGCGTGACGCGCCACGTACCTCGAGCGTGAACACTTCCTTGCAGTTCCAAACACTGAGAACTGCCCAAGACTCTGGTGGGTCCGACAGAAAATGATCCGACCCGGGCCATGTCTCGGCATTATAGGACCCACGAGGAACAGCGAGGAAGGTGCCAAGGCTGAGTTTGTTGTTTAGCACAGAGTCAATGTCACGAGGGAAGAATTCGGTGGTGGCGAAGCAGCGGCGGTAGAGGCATTCAGCGTCAGACGGGCTGAGCTTAATGATGTCGACCTTGTTGGAGAGTCTGACTCGATGGGCAAAAACGGGGTTGACAAGGATGGAGGGAGTACGGAACTTTGTGTACCTGCATTTGTCGGTGAAGAGCTTAACGGATGCTAAATTGTCATTTTCCGTTGCTATATACGAGTATTCCGCTCCATTATCTCTGAACCATTCCTCCATTCTATGCACCAGTTTCAATCCTATTCCCAATCTCCTGCAAGCAAAACCCACATGTTAATATCATCAGCATTTGTACCATCATTTGATTCATTTCGGATTATAAGCAACTTTCTTCATATTTGAAAATCATGGATTTTAAGATGAAAAAGTTGCATATTACCGGTGAGAAGGTGAAACGCGAAGGCCTAAGATGTAGGCGAGTTTAGTGTATACAGGAATGGGTTTGGCAGCAGCTTGGAAAGTGTCAGTGAAGTTAGCCTTCTTTCCATTTCTAGAGACCTTCTTTCCACACGTAACGGTTTTGATGCAACCTCTTATCATTCCCACTATTTCTTCATCTATCTCAGCCACCTGTCGAACCAAGCACGAACAAATCAACAATTTAATCATGAAATCATTCTTTCGAAGTTTTAATTATCAAGATTTCACAGTGAGAGCTAAAAGTTGGTGAAAAGACTGCTAAAGGGGTGGGAAAAGGAAGGAGACGAAGTAAGTGGGGGTGGCGGTGATACTGATTATTGCGAATAGAATAGAATAGGTGGGAAAAAGAGAACAATAAAGAAGGAAAGACATTGATTATAATAGAGTTGAAATAGAATCAATACCAGCATGAGGAAAGCGGGTGAGTGGCGGACCCTGCAAATAGGGTCACCTCTGAGGTCGGTGAAGAGAGAAATCTTGCCACTGGGTCCGACTTCACAAATCCTTTCAACAGCCTCCACTCCGCCTCTGTCCTTATTAGGATCGAACTCCCTCACACTCACAACCACCCTTCCAAACTCTTGTCCCATATCGAACTATGTTCAAGAATTCTGAGCCAAATAAGTGAGATAGAAGAGATTGTTCTGAAGAGAAAGCAATAGAAGTAAGCTTTATATAGGAGGGGAGAGGTGAAGAAGAGGGAGTTGGATGATCTCAGAGTGAGGAAAATTGCAGCTTTTTCAAGACAGGTAACGTGCGTTAGAAGCAAGAATTCTAAGCTCAAAAGGCTACGCGAAGAAGAGGGAGGAAGCAGAGAGTTTGTGTGTTCATTTCAATTCAATATAGCATACAATCACACAGTGAAGCAGAGAGGGAAAATGAAATAAATAAGGCAAAAGGAGAGAAGAAACGAAAAAAGGATAGCCGTTAAGATGTTTCTTCCCCTCTCTCTATGGTAGCTGAGGAGATGATCAACTCCTCTTCTGCCCCTTTAAATACCTGATTTTTTGTGTTCTTTTTTTTTTTTTAATTATATTTCTCTCCCTCTCTCTCTCCCGAATCCACCTCTTTTTCTCTTTCTTCCCATCAGAATTTCAGTTAATTTTAAAAATTCATAGTATTTAACATGTCTCAATCTATTCTCTCTTTTGTCTGTTCCCTTTTTTATTTGATTTTTTTTAACTTTCTGTATATTATATTTAATTTATATGGAGTAATAACAAGGGTGGAAAATAAATCAAAGAAATTTTTAAAAAAATGAATAGTGAACAGAAAAAGTAGGGGAGGGGGCAAAGGGATGAGGAAATGGCGGCTGTGGCTGCGCAGTCCTGTGTTGTATTTTGGTTTTTAATCATTTATTTCCACGGAAGGAAGCGTTCCCATCATGACCCCATTCGTAATCATTACCTTTTACACGCTCTCTCTCTCCTTAATCTCCCCGTCTTCCCCTTCTATAACCACATCAAACGTTCACATTTATGTGCCATCACATACATACATACATACAACCATCATCCATCACCCCATTCCACATTACTCGCGTTTCAAGGATAATATTTGTTAAATAGTTAAAAAAGTGAGGTAAATCTGTGAAACCACAATGTCCATGAATCAGCTAACACTGTGCAATGTGGCCAAACTTACACCTTCCATTTTCCATGCTTTGCAATTTTTTCTTTTTCAAGTGCTGACCGGTGACTAGTGAACTGCAAAAGCGGCGTTCTTTTTACTGGTAATGTAGATTTTGCAACTGCGATGATCATCATCGTTCATATCATTTCTTTTTGAATTTCAATTGACGGCTGTGATTCCCCCATTCACAGGAACTTACATCTTAGCACTTTATCGTCTGATTAAAGCCCATAGACAGAGATTTTGCCACTTTTGCATCGCAGACCTATTGATTTTGATGGTTATCCCAGGCTTCCACTACTATTTTGATAGGCCACGTAGGCTGTAATCCTCTCTCATCCTTATCCTGAGAAAAAAAAATTCTAATATACAAAATAAGATTTTTATTTTATTAACAGTAAAATAGACGTAAAAATTAAACAAAATGAGATAAATATCTTACAAAAATAAATTACATATCTTTGGGTTTTATGTCTCTATCAATAGAGAATTTTTATTCACTTATATAATACACTAAATCTTGTTATCATATCATATCCTCATTAGCTGTAAATCCTATAATAAAAAGGCTTTGAATGAAGACAAAATAAAAAGAGGAAGAAAAAAATTAAAAACAGAAAATAAGAAGGAAAGCAAACAAGAAAA
>JANHAO010015192.1:0-14939 GCA_026873985.1 Saraca asoca | reverse complement strand
CTTTGTAGCTATGGAACATTATAGAGAACAAGAAAATGCCTCTGTATGGTGATTAGTTGATCTTCTTCTATGTAATCTTGAGTCTTGAATATTTTTTTACTTATCATGCATTGATATATTATAAAGGTAGAATATGAAATGTGAACCAAGACCTTCAAATATCACATTGCTAATAACAATGCATGGTCTTGAGTTGGAGACAAACATGAAGAACTACAAAATTCAGAAAACAAGGTAGGCAATGTCGGATTCATAAAGTAGGCAACTACCTTATCAATACCAATGTATATATTTCAACCTATCTGACCCACTTTTTACTTCTATCAACTAGTCCATAAAACTACAAAAGACAGTACACAAAAAGAAAATTGTTGTTTTGTGGGCAATAAAGAAACTTACCAGCAAAAGGCAATGGATAACGCTATTAGATATAGTGTGGAGAAGACACCGAGGTTGATGAGGGAAAGCGTAGCTCGAAGGTGGTCTTATGGAATTGGGTCTCTTTCAGAGTGACAATAATTGGGTCGTATGTTAGAGAGCTAGTCTCCTTTATGATCAAAGAGAAAGGCTAAACGCAGAGGCCAGGGTGGGAAGAAACTCTGAAGTGATACTACATGCAAAAGCTAGGGCTTTTAATTGGTGAATTTAGGTAGATTGATACCAGTAGTTATCACTGAACTGCTGCTAATGTAAGAAAGCCATAAAATATAGTGGCAGTTTCTTTAATCGCCACTATCATTCGATATTAGTGGTGGTTTATTTAACCGTCGCTAAATAATCACCTCCAAATACCTTATTTTTTTTAGGCACCAGCTCACCAGCTCAAACTCGAGATACAAAACAAGGCAAAGGCAAGCCCAAGCTAGCCAGGAGTCCCAACTGGCGTAGCCAACAATTGACTCAATGCGAGCTTGACGTCGCTGGCCGAAGGTCAATGATGACCCCATGGCGATAGCACCAGCTCATAGAACGCAATGTTGCTCCCAGCTAAAAGCCCGCAAAGGTTAAATCAGGGGCACATCCACTTACAGACAACATGCAAGGCCCTTCTGTAAACAGCAGCCTACATGGGGCCTATGCATACAAGGAAACCTATAGGAGCCGATTTGCAGAAGACCACTTGTCAAATACATTTATTACTTGATGTAATAGATTTACAATTTGTTAAATTATGTTTGTAATCCCCCAGCCTCTATAAATAGGGGAAGGGAGATCATTGTAAGGAGACTCCCTAGAGATACATTTTGAAACTCTATCAAAATAGTATTGAAAATACTTGTATTATCATTCTCCTCGCCTGAACAGGAAAATAACTATACAAAATTAAATATAACCACCATGGACGTACGGGTCAATGGACTTTAGCTGAACCACGATAAAAATCTTCTGATGTCTATTGTTCTTCCTCCTTCTCATCTTTTTCCTATTTATGCTTACATTCTCAATCTGTAACTTAGGGGCTTCGAGGACTATTCCCTTTGACTAAGATTTGGTCTCACTGAACTAAATTTTATTGTCAACAGTTTATCTCTCTCACTATATTTTTTTTCATTTTCATGAGAAAAAATAATTCATCAACAATATGATTGAGATATAAATATAGTAGAAGCTTCCTTTATGATATGATGACATTTAGTAATTTAAAATAGTCAACTAAAATTTTATTAAAAAATATTAAGAAATAAGCCAGAATTACAAACATAATAGAATAAGAATAATTTAAAAAGAAAAAATAAATTTATTCATATGATAAGATTAATTACTTGAAAAAATACCTAATAAAAATTCAACCAGAATTAACACAATTAATATGATCATATTTTTTAAAATCATATTTAGAATGATTAAAATTTGCTGCTAACATTTTTATCAATACTGATTTAATGATATCTTCATATTTTTATTTATTAAATATATATTTATAAAAAAATTATAGACATAAGTATAGTGAATTATGACAATAGCTATTTGTGACCATAAATTAGATTTTAGATAAGTAAATTAATTTGGATAATAAGATTGAAACTCTGTAGAATTTAATTTTCTTCTCTCACTTCCCTATCTATTCAAATAAAGAAAAGTTATTTTCTTCCTTTTTTTCCTTCTTCTTCTTTTCTACTCAATCTAGAAAGAAAAGGGAAAATTATTTTCATTTTTTTTTATTTTCTTTTCTTTAAGAAAGACAAGTGTTTGGTAGTTGTTTAAGTCATTTGGATATGAGCAACTAAGTTGAATGACACTCAACCTGATAAAAAAAATCCAATTTAAAACTGATTTGAGCTACAATTCTTATTTATTGAGCAAGGATCGTCTTTTTAAAAAAAATAAAAATATATAAATTTGAAAATAAAAATTATTTTTTATCTATTTGAAAATAAAAGAAAATAAAAAAATAATCCATACGCTTATCTATTAGACTAACTACGTAGGATTGTCAAACTTTGAGTTGGGAAGGTAGATACGTCCATGTAAATTTGATAGAATGCTATCCCTCTTCGAAATAATTGTATGTTCCGTAACACAGGACTCTATACTTTAATTTCTCTCTCTTTTGAACTTTTGTCTAGATTTCTCTCCCCTCTTTCTCTCTCCTCAATTTGTTCACATTCTGTGACAGTTGTTATCAGATGTTTGTTAATTTCCACAAATCTTTACCCTTATATTCATTATTTTATTTTTATTTTTCATAGCATAAAAAACTAGTACATATCTGCTTCCAAAACAAGACCAAAAGAAAAGAAACTCAAAATTTTAAGTGGAGAATTCTATCCATTTATAGAAGTGTGTGCCTGCATACCAAGAGTTTATGAAATATTAATTATGTTTTACTAATATGATTACATCAAGAAAGTGATGTGTCAAAAATGCTTCTTATTTAATTTAAATTATATCACATAAACACGTGTAAACACATAATTATCAATACAAGTTTTGAGAGGAAATTATTAAAAAAAAAAAGAGCCAATAAGCTCAGATATCATTTTTCTCACTTGTCATGAAATAAAAAAAAAAAAAAGACACTTTTAGTGGTGCAGTGATACCTAGTATTGTCATAAGACTTTTCTCTTTTAGTGTCCTAAGTTTGAATCTATAACATTGTGTGCTGTTATAAGCTAGCCTTGTGGAATAATTTGACAAGCACACATATTTGGTCTTGGATAAAATTAGGCGTAAAAATAAGCATGAAAAGGAGGTCATGTGACATGAATTTAAAACCAAATGCATTTGTGTATTATTTTTTTCATTTTGTTGGCATTTGTATCTTTTTAATATAGATCGTTCGTCCAATTTGAGTAGAAAAACATATGGCTACCTCAACCAAGGAAAAGCCCATCATACCGCCCACAGCCTAGATTGAGCCAACCCCCTCAACCAACATTGCCTGCAGCTCCCCTTCCTTAGATCGATTGATCGCCGTCCCTAGCCATGAGAAAGCGCAAAGCCTCTAGAAAAGCTAATAAGGGTAAGGGCAAGGAATCAAGTCCACTTGACATTTCCACTTCTCCCACAAAGAAGATCAAGGTGAGCAACTATAAGGAGCTTCTACTGATCGATGCTCGCAAAGAAAGTAGCCTAGCCTTTCATACCATAGATAGCATATGGTATAAAGATGCCCAATATGGAGCGCACCTGCATAACTAGCTACTTTTTCCCCATGACCACGATCGTGCCAATGAGTTCATCACCCCTTACACATGCTAAAAGCTAGCGCCACTCAGATGGTTCTTACTCTTATGAATATGCTGGCTACCATTCTTACCTTTGCCCTGAATAAAAGAAAGTTGGAAAAAGCCAACTCCTCTATTGTTGAAGAACTATAGAAAAACTTGGAAGCCAAGTCGCAGGAAATGGCCAATCAAGATAAAAGTGTTGCTAACCTGACTGCTCACATAGCTGAATTGGAAAAAGAGTGGGATGCTTTATCCCTCCAAAGTGAGGCTTTAGCTTCTGAAAGGACTGCTCAAATGCAGAAGAATATAATTTGGTCAAAAAGCTGGAATTCAAGCGATAGACTTAGGAAAATCGTGAGGCTACCTTCTAGAAAGAACTCACGGTTGTAGTACATAAGGCCGAAGACCTTAGCTTTCCAATGATGTAGCTGGGGGTTCAAAGGTACTATCAACCAGATTTAACACTTCAACCCAAGCATCACCTTGGATCTGTCCAGGCTTCAATAGGACAAGACTTTGGAGAGGGTGCTGCAAAGTGTGTTGAAGGAGTTGCCGTTGATACTTCTATTGTTGTTTTATTATATATCTTTGTACCTTACCATGAATTTTAATGAATCAACCTTTTCTTTTCACCTTATGTCTTTTAGGCTTCCTTTAAGTGTGATTAATTCCCATGTCCAACACTTAATCCGTATGAAACAAAATGAGTATAGTGAACTTTGCTTTTTCAAGCCATCTGCAATTTAACTAACTATAGAATCATTTCGTTGAAAGTCTACTCACTATCTTAGGTGTGATATGATGTCTATAGAACATTAATTTTAAACCAAAAGAGATTTGAAAGCATGTTAAATCAAATGATTATTTTTTCCAAGCCCACTTCTGTGCACTTCAAGTGATTATAGTAGTATACGAGTTCCACAATATGCTTACAGTTGACATGCGAAATCAGTCAACCCTAAAGTCCAGAAACCCTATATTGTAGATTGAATGTAAAAAAAGATAAAGTGAGAGAGGAAGAACATGGAGATATCAGGAGTTTTTTAATGTGGTTTGGCCGAGTGAAATGCTTTACATCCATGGTTATTTTATTTCTTAGTCTTTTTGCTGAGTATTTGTATTTGTTGATGGATTCTCTCTTGATTCTTGACTTGATTGTTCTTTGTACAATGATTTCAACCCTTTTTATAATGATTGGGGTGTTATAGTTTGAATGCAAATCAATTACAGATAAGAATCATGAATTGATTAGGATTACATAATGGATAATAAGGGATTCCCAAACTAAATGGATCTCCCTAGATTGATTGTTGAGAAAGTGTACTTCGAGTTGTGGGCTAGGCCTTATCCCTAATGACTTGAGGTTGCTACTTTGAACCTTGTTGACCAGTGACTTGAGTTCATGTCTGGCGACCTAATCCGTTGGTCCAATGGCCTCAATCCTGGATGAGTTGGGTCCTTATTAGCTAGACATGTCTATTGGTCTTTCACTAACCCATTTGTATAGTTCCAAAAAATACCCACAACATTAGTCCCTAACTATCAGTGTGATCTGCAGACCGGGAGCTATAGTTTGCTACTTTTGTAATTCTGAGTTTCATCTCTTGAATGCTCATATGTATGTTTACCTTATTGAACGATGTTTTTGATGAGTTGAATGCTTAGTAGGTTACAAAAGATAATTCAAAATGTTGAAGTAAATGTGCCTCAGCTTGCAAACCATGACTTTGTAAATATGTCAAGCTGAATGTCCAGTAGGTCGCATAAATGTGCCTCAATTAGCACGAGTTGAGTACCCAATAGGTCGCATGAATTCGCCTTAGCTAGAAAATCATAACAATGTATATTTGACAAGCATGACAATGTATAATTGTCAAGTTAAATGCACAGTAGGTTACACCTCAGCTAGCAAACCATGACAATGTATATTTGTTTGGTTAAATACCTAATAGGTTGTGCCTCTACTAGCGAACCATGGCTTAATAAATATCTATCAAGTTGAATGCCCAGTAGGTCGCACCTCAACTAGCAAACCATGACAATGTATATTTGTCAGGTTGAATGCCCTGTAGGTTGTGCATCAACTAGTAACCATGATAATGTAAATTTGTTAAGTTGAATGCCCAAAAGGTTGCGCCTCAGCAAGCAATTTGATTGCCCAGTAGGTCGTGCCTCAACTAACAATGAATGCACAATAGGTCGCGCCCTTAGTTAGCAATCCATGACTTTGTCAAGTTGAATGCCCTTTCCATATTAAAAGGGCAAGTGCTTGCTTCTAAATTAAAAAGGTGATCACTATTAAAAGGGCAAAAGCTGGCTTCTAGATTAGAAAGGCAAGCAAATATTCAATATTCCAAGCTCGTGGAACTTTAGCTCCATCAAATGTTAATTAATAGGCTCTATTTCCCAAGTTTTTCTTGATGATGTATGGGCTCTCCCAATTCAAACCTATTGTGCCACAAGCTCCAGGAAGAATAAGGCATAATGTGAGATCACCGATTTTGTAGTCCCAAAGTCAGACCTTCCTATATAATACTTTGATGAAAATTTATCCAAAAATTAGTAAACATAGATATAAGAATTTAAGGAAAAACTTGGGTGCTTTTATTAATTTCTAAATAATATAATAAGATTAAAAGTTCTTCCTTGATTAGAAACTTAGCCATAGGTTGGAAAAGTGAACTGAATGATCGTGCTAAAGTTCTTCTCTGATTGGCCTTTCCTCTTGAACTCCTTCCCATGGTTGCTATAGTTCTTCTCCAGGTGCAGCAACTTCAACCTGCTTTCTTGCACCCTAGGCTTGTGCCTGAGTTAGCACCCTAATTGCCTCAACCAACTCTCTCACCATGCTCTCAAGTGCTTCCTAGCATCGGTGCCATGCTTGTACTCCATCAGCTTAGGAACAATAATAGCAGGCTAGTGAGGGGCCATTGGGGGCATACCAGTGGCAACACCTATGGTGGGAACAATGGAAGTGCCTGCCATAGGAGGAACTAGGTCCCTCTGCTATTCCATGCGATTGTCAGGCTAATCAATTGTAGTATCTAAACTCCTAGTCGTTCTTCCTCTAGCCATCGTAATTGGATAGAAAATCAATGAGAATGCAGTTTAGGGCCCTCCTTCTAGTGCCAAATTGTTGACATGTGAAATAGTCAACCAAAAAGACTAGAAACCCCTAACTACATATTAAATGTAAAAAAGAGAGAGAGAAAGGGGAATAACTGGGAGACATTAGGAGTTTTTTAACATGGTTTAGCTGAGTGCAATGCTTTATATCCATGGTTATTTTATTTCCTGGTCTTTTTGCTGAATATTTGTATCTATTGATTGATTCTCTTTTGATTCTTGACGTGATTGTTTTTTGTACAATGATTTTAACCTTTTTTATAATTATTGGAGTGTTACAATTTGAATGTAAATCAATTACAGATAAGGATCATGATTTGATTAAGATTACATAATGTATAATAACGAATTCCTATTAAAATAGGAAACTAAACAGATCTCCCTGAATTGATCATTGGGAAAGCATACTTCAAGCTATGGGTTGGCAACATGATATTTTGGTTCAATGAACTTAATTCTCGATGAGTTGGGTCCTTATCAGCTGAACTTGTCCATTGGATTTTTACCAGCCCATTTGTATAATTCTAAAAGATACCCACAACACTTACAAATTCTACTAGTATCATCCTAAACAGTTTTATCTAGTAATAAGAGGTAATATCCTTTTTTATCTTATCGAATTTTCTGAACTTATTAGCTAGAGTCCATAAATGCTTTGACATTTGGAGAGTCAGCAATGTCTTTCTTTATGGTCATATCCATAGTATACATCACAACCATTAAAGATATTTTATTAGAGTGTGTCTACTTTTAATGAAAAGCCCTTTGTACAACAATAAAGTCATCATTTATCTTTGTCTCAACTTCTTTCCATGTCAAATATAAAATTTAGTGATTGTCAGATATAATATCAACAACTTAGCCTAGTTCTCATAATTGGTCTCATTTACCATTTTGATGGCAATTAATTGTATAGGTAACAAAAATTTGAGGAAATAGCAATTTATTAAATTCATCATAAATTTTCAAAATGCATATTCAATGTAGTTATGATGTAATATATTCTCAATAACTATACAATTCCAAACTATATTACATTATAAAACCCAACACTGATAGGGCATTTAAAGTTTCATAATATAATATAAAAATTAAATGTTACATTTCTAAAATCTAACACTGATAGGATATTTAAAATTTTCAGGACAAAACAAGCAATTCTAATACTCATATTATCACCAACAAACCATGTTAATAGTATTACACGAATAAGGTATATATATTAATAATATAGCACTCTCATTGATACAATTTCAAAATTTTATGCATTTGGTCCCACGATAGATGAGTATACAATTATACAAAATTTCATGGCATTACATGAATAAAATAGATTTTTACATAATTTTCACAAATTGCATGCAAAAAACACCCCAAAAAATATTTAAATATGCAAACAACTTTAAAATAGTCCACAAAAATTACATACAATAGTATAATATGTAAAAATCATACAATAAATTTTTCATGTCCAAACAATGTGAAATTACTACTAAGAAAAGGACAATAATTAAATAAAATATTTCCAAAAAAATTTGGAAAAACTATAGATTATAGTCCAATATGCAGGAAATATATAGTAAACTTTTTAGACCAAAAAAACATCAAATAATTACTCGAATAAATTGGGTAAAAATAAATAAAAATTTTTACTTCGTAGAAAAATCTACAAAGATCATTAAGAATAGAGTTTGGATAGTGATGCTCAATGGTATGAGTTTCATGGCTATCGACCATTTCTATGGCAAGGCATGGCCCCCATGCATCACTGGTGTGAGTGACCAATGTGTCAAGTAGCTTCACCTTCTTCTTCACCCAATCAACCATTTTTCAGGTCTATATAATCAAACTTGACCCAATTTGTAAATTTCTTCATTGTAGCCATATTTTTAAAACAATTTTTATGTGAATTTCTTTAGCAAAAATCATTTAAAACTAATCCTTAAATCAATTTCATAAACTATGGTAAAATTTGAGCAATTTTAATTGAAAAAGTACTTAACTCAAGGGTAGCCAATTGAAGAATTCTAAAATTGCTACTATTTGTGTTTGAATTTTCATAAATTGATTCAGAGCTTTTATTTGTCTAATCATCCTACTAATTAAACATTAACCAATTTGATCAAATATCCTACAATTATGTCATATTTTGGCAAAAAATATCTTGCCACCCAAATGTCCTTAATAAATTTTGAAAAAAGTTTTAATTTTGAAATAGTGTTTGTTCAAAATAATTTGTGCATTTTGTACATATTGAGATAAAATCATAAATTAATTTGAAAATTATCCTTTTAAATTATTTGAATTTAAGAAATCAAATTTTTCAGAAAAACTAAATTAATCCAATGTATGATTCCATCTCAAAATTCACACAATTTATCATTAATTCATGCTATAAAATATTAAAATCCATAATATTTCTTATCAATAATTATGGATAACCTAATAGTTTAATCACATAAAATTTCAAAATAATTTTACACATATTTAAACCTTGCAACATAAAAAAAAAAACTAAAGACTTTGGTGCAAATTGTTAGAATTGGAAAAAAAATTTAGCTAATAATTAGATTTGTATGTTAAGTCATAAAACATCTAAATTTGTATGAAACAATCAATTTAAAAACTATATGTAAATTTAATATTAAATATAAATCTATTAAAATGGATCCCCTATAACAGATACACTCATCACATTTCCTATATGTAGCCTCAATGAGAAACTAGCATTGTCTATGATGTAAGTAAAGACATACTTTGCTATACCTTTAATGGGCCAACTAATTCATCATTATTGATCTAATTATAAGCTTCACATTATTAAAATTTACTATTGAGTTAGATATCAACTTAGGTTCAATAATATAATGATATTTTAATTGATTTATTTTACAATATTATTATGACATTATAATTATTTAATTTAAGCATAATATTAAATTATGATAGTCTAATATTAGAAATTTTAATATTAAATTGTATCTATTAAACATTTATATAAAGTAGTTAACTACGAATGCTAACCGTGAGGGTACGATTAAATAATTTCTTATTCAATATATACATGCACATGCTATTGTATATTAAAAAAACAAAGGAATAAAAAAAAAAAGGTGTCGGCTGCATGTAGAGTGGATACTATTTACCTCCCTTGTTATGTTAGAAAGGAGATAAAACTGCATTTGGTGCAATGCTATCAGCCTATCACCGTCCTACTTGTACTGAGATGGGACAAGATGCATTTTTTTCTTCCCTTCTATGGCGTTATGTAGACTTTTCCTCCCTCGTTTGCGTCCCTACGTTACTATCATTTTTCTCACATGACATTCCGTGATAAAATAAATAAAGAGAAATATTTGATGTATTTTTAAAATTGTAATGGTATTATAATAATGAAGTTGACACAACTTTAAACTGCAGGAGAGAGTGAATTGAAAGTATCTTCAAAGAAAAGAATATCAAAAAATTGAAAAATAAAAAATCATAATTTAGGTGATTACATAATTATCTAGACTTTGTGAACTCATTTATAGGAGGGTAGTGACAGGGCATGTGATTGAAAATTTTAAGAATTTTTTCAAAAATTTAATATAAAAATTATAGAAATTATTTACTTTTAATTAGAATTTTTAATTTTATTGTAAGTATGCGTAAATTTTACATGTAACAATTATATAAAAATTATAATTTTATTATTTAAAATCATATTAAAAAATTCTTTAAAAATTTTATCATTTTCATATTACAGTTATAAATTTTAATAAAAAATACAAGAAATATAAAAATTCTTTACAAAACATACAAGGATATGTATGAAATTTTCTTTCTATTAAGCATAACCTTGTCTCTCTTTGGACAGATCTCAGGGTTGGAATGCAAATAATCAAGGCTTAGAGGACAAGAGCGCAACAACATTTATCTCTGGAAAATTTTCTCCTCTTTTCTTGTCTTGCTTAAGGCTCTGTCACCCTCGTAATTTGGCTCAATCAAGTAAGCTGAAGACCAATTTTGATAGGAAGTTTCATGGTGTTTTCTTTTGTATTTTCCCATTACAATGCATTGCACTTTCCATGGAGTTGTCATTTTCTGTGCCTACATTGCATTACCATTTACTTTAAAGGCAGACAGGTCTTGGAGAACGACACTCAATTACAGATATCTCTTTCTCCTTTTTTCTTACTGATTGTTTCCGGTCTCTTCCCCTGGGCTTGTTTGTCAAGAAAATTGGGGGATACAAACAAATAAAAGGAGTAGAAAATAAAATTTTACTATAGTTGGAGAAAAAAAAATGATAGAAAATAAAAGGGTAGAAAAAATGGTGTAGGATCTATTATAAATTTTTCTTGATAAGTATGGAAAGAAAAGATGTAGAAAGGCTAAATTATTAGCATTTGTTATTTATTTATCTCTCCCATTATTAGTTTTTTTATTTTCATAAGAAAAAATAATTTGTTAAAAATATGATTGAAATATAAATATAGTAGAAAATTCCTTTATGATACGATGACATTTAGTAATTTAAAATACTCAATTGAAATTTTTTTAAAAAAAATATTAAAGTTGGAATTATAAACATAGTAGAATAAGAATAATTTAAAAAATAAATAAATTTATTTATATGATAAGATTAATTATTTGAAAAAATATTTAATAAATATTCAACTACAATTACACAATTAATCTGATCATATTCTTAAAAATGATATTTGGAATAATTAAAATTTTCTGCTAACATTTTTATCAATACTTATTTAATGATATCTTCATATTTTTATTTATTAAATATATATTTATGAAAAATTTATAAACATAAGTATAGTGAAGTATGACTATAGCTATTTATGACCATAAACTAGATTTTAGATAAGTATATTAATTTGGATAATAAAATTGTCATTCAGTAGAATTTAATTTTCTTCTCTCATTTTTCTATCTATTCAGATAAAGAAAAATTATTTTCTTCCTTTTTTTTTCCTTCTTTTCTACTCAATAAAAGGGAAGATTATTCTTTTTTTCATTTTCTTTTCTTTTGGAAAGACAAGTGTTTGGTACTTGTTGAAGTCATGTGGACATGAGCAACTAAGTAGAATGACAATCAACCTGATAAAAAAAATCCAATTTAAAATTGATTTGACCTACAATTTTTTATTTATTGAGTAAGGATTATCTTTTTTAAAAATAAAAAAATATAAATTTGAAAAATAAAAATATATTTTTCATCTATATGGAAATAAAAGAAAATAAAAAAATAATCCATGCCCTTCTCTATTAGACTAACTATGTAGGAGTGTCTAACTCTTAGTTGGAAAAGTAGATGAGTCCACATGGATTTGATATAATGTTATCCCTCATGGAAATAATTGTACATTCTGTGACACAGGATACCAAGCTTTAATTTCTCTCTCTTTTCAGATTTTGTCTAGATTTCTCTCCCCTCTCTATCTCCTCAATTTGTTCACATTCTGTGATAGTTGCTATTGGGTGCTTGTTAATTTCCACTAATCTTTACCCTTATATTCATTATTATATTTTTATTTTTATTTTTCATAGCATAAAATACTATTGAATGCACATGATGCACAGCATGGGTATTTAATGAAGTTACCACAAACTAATGTTTGAAGTATATGCTACAATCTTAAGAAATTTTAGTTTAATTTTATGATTTTTTTTAATTTTTTGTGAAGTGATAACTTATTTAATACATATATAATATCTTCAATTTGAACATAAAATACAAAGCCTTAAAAATATGTAAGATGTCACTTAATCAATAAAAATGCAAACTAATTTCATGATCTATCTTTCTCATTTAACAAAGCAACAATTCTCACAATTTTTTTTTTCTTATCTATACACACATGTCCTAATTTTACTCAAATTAAAACTTTATATTTTAAAAATAATCACGTTTATTTTTTAATTTGAATTATATTATTTGAACAGTTATAAAATAAGAAATTATAAATGCAAATGGTAAAAAGAGTTGCTTAAGCATTTTCCTATTAAATATATCCATGTACAGCTGTACTATTATTAAAAAAGAAAGGGCACGGTTACAGCTTTTGATGCCGTTTTGCTTGCTCACGCGTCATGAAGCCGTAGGGGACATAAAACCGCGTTTGCTACAAGTCAAGAAGGACAAAATGCTTTATTTTGGTTGTAAATCAAGTCAAACAGGACATAAAACCGTATTTGCTATGCCTTTTCTAATTGTTTTGTGGCAGAAAAGTTCACTTTCCTTTCCCACCCTCTAAAGCTTTCACAGTGTTTAGTTTCACTTTCTCCTCTCATTTCACTCATTATTGACACCGCTCTATCTACGGCGTTTGATTGCAGCCGATGGCCTCTCATCTAATCTGGGATATGTTTCTTTTCATCTCATCCATAATTTGTGTGGTAACTGCTTCGATCTTTGCGGTGGTTACAGATCAATCTTCACTCTACACGAGTGTCCTTGATCATTACCAGTGGCTCCTCCTCCTCCTTCTTCTTCCTCTTCTTCTTCTTCTTGCCTTCTTCCCCAGAGAAAAATTATCATCATCATCATCATCATCATCTTTGACTTCTTTTGTTGTTCCTGAAAGAAAATACGAAGTCTTCCTTAGTTTCAGAGGCAAAGACACCCGTTTTGGTTTCCTTAGCCAATTGTGCAGAGAATTATATCAAAAGACAGTTGCTTATTTTGTAGATGATCAGAATCTCCAACCAGGAAGTGAAATATCACCAGCACTTGTTGCTGCAATTGAACAATCGGAAATTTGTTTAGTCATATTCTCCGAAAATTATGCTTCTTCAGCATGGTGTTTAAAAGAGCTTGCACATATAATAGAGTGCATGAAAAATCATAGTCAAATTGTCATACCCGTTTTCTACAAAGTAGATCCATCAAATGTACGCCATCAAACAGGGAGTTATAGAGATGCATTTGAAAAACATGAGAAAAGATTTGACAGATATAAAATACAAAAGTGGCGAGATGCTCTTAAAAAAGCTGCTGATTTATCTGGATTTCATCTCTTAAATAATGAGTAAGTGTTAAATATAATTGATGTTTTCTACATATAATTAATCTTAGAAAATTGTAGATTTATCGAGATTTATTCCATAAATTATAAATAAGTGTTATAATTAATATTTTTCATATCTATTCAATCTTATGATATAATAGGTAATCCTTTTTTATTTATTATATAGATAGAACAAATATATACACTTGTCAAATTCGTCTATATTGCTGCACGAATTTAGTTTTAGAATTTATTGTCTAGGTTGTATCCATCACAGGCTTTGTCTTGGAAAAAAAATACTCAATTTCATGAGAAAATCAGTGATTCTTTTTTTTATAAATCATACATATTTTTTGATTTCTTATTTATAATTTTCAAAATAAATAATAATATGATTAAATTTCTTACATTTTCCATTTTTTTATATGTTAAAGGTCCGAAGCAAATTTCATTACAAAGATTGTCCAATATGTGTCACAGAAGTTAATTATAAGAAGTCATCATGACGATCTAGAAGGCTTTGTTGGAATTCAAAAACAAGTTACATATTTAGAAACATTATTGCACAAAGAGTCACAACATGTTTTTATTATTGGAATTTGGGGCCCTGGTGGTATTGGTAAAACAACTATAGCTGAGGTTTTGTTTAAGAGATTGTGTAATGAATATGAAGGTAGATGCTTTTTGCATATAAGGGAAGGGTTAGAGAAACATGGAACAATACAATTAAAAAAGGAGCTTCTCTCCAAGCTATTAGGTAAAGATCCAAACATTGTCATAAATAATGGCATACTCCCTGATTGTGAAAGAAGAGTTCGCCGTAAGAAGGTTCTTGTTGTTCTTGATGACATCAATAAGTTGATGCAATTAGAAATATTAGTTGGAAGGTGTGTTGGAAGGCGTGAGTGGTTTGGAGTTGATAGTAGAATTATTGTGACAAGTAGAAATAAAGATGCTCTCAAAACGTGTGATTTTATATATGAGGTCAACCAGCTGAATTCAGAAGAAGCTCTTCAACTTTTTAACTTGAATGCCTTGCCTGAAATATGTCTTGACAAGGAACATGAATGGTATGAACTTTCCAAGCTGGTGGTTGAGTATGCAAAAGGCAACCCATTAGCTATAAAAGTTT
>JANHAO010015191.1:0-14939 GCA_026873985.1 Saraca asoca | reverse complement strand
TGTTGTTTTCTTGCCAACATTAGAGAGGAATTTGGTGAAAGAGGTCATGGTCTGCTTGATTTGCAAAGGAAACTTCTTTCTCGTTGGAAATAGGGGACATGGTAAGTAATAATGCAGAACAAGGGAAGGACAGAATTAGAAGTCTATTGTACAATAGAAAGGTGTTGCTCGTCCTTGATGATGAAGTTCAGTATGTCAGCTTGAGGGTTTGGCTGAAAATAAAAAATGGTTTGGTCCAGGAAGCAGGATAATTGTAACAACAAGAGATAGCCACATGCTAACTTCTCATGGAATATCAACAATGTACAATTTCGGAATCTTAAACAAGGACGAATCATTTCAATTGTTCTGTCAGAAAGCATTTAAAAGTAACGAACCTCTCAAACTCAATTTCTTGAAGTTGTCAAATGAGGTGTTTCAATTTGCTGCAGGCCTTCCTTTGGCTCTTAAAGTAATTGGTTCATTTCTTTGTGGAAGAGATATTTCTTTCTGGGAAGGTACTTTGAATGTATTAAAGAAAGAGCCACAATTTGATATATGGAAGACATTAAGAATAAGTTACGATGGATTACAAGATATGGAAAAGGCAATCTTTCTCGATATTGCCTGCCTTTTTAAGAGGTGGCGAAAAGACCATTTAACCCAAATATTGGAAAAGTGTGGTTTCGATGCAAGATATGGCATAGAAACTCTTATTGAAAAATCACTGGTAACTCTTGGTAAAAATGGGTGCCTGGGGATACATGATTTGCTTGAAGAAATGGGTGGAAATATCGTTTATCAAGAATGTCCTAGTGATGCTTGCAAACGGAGTAGGTTGTGGTCTCTAGAAGACATTGATAAAGCATTTAGAAATAATAAGGTAAGTTTATTCTTTATACACGTGAAGATAATTTTGTATTCTACCCTGTGTTGCATCTCATCTGCGTAACAATTTTATTTTCATTAGGGAACCGAATCAATTGAAGCTGTAGCTCCCAATTTATCAAGACCACATGAAGCTCATTGGGACCCTGAAGTCTTCTCGAAAATGTGTAACCTTAGATTGTACATTGGAGCAAGTGGTTTGCGTCTTCCACTTGGCCTAAAATGTCTTCCCAGTGGATTGAAAGTTCTCATTTGGAGGAACTGTCCATTGGAATCTTTGTCACTTGAAGTACCACTAGATGAACTTGAACACCTTGAAATGCCAAATAGTGAAATTAATCAGCTTTGCATTGACTCACAGGTATCAATTAAAGTTCTCTGGAAATATTACATTTGGGTTACTGCTCTAAAGTCGGAAAGGTTCCCGAGTTCGGGAATAATATGGCTGCTCTGCCATAACTTATTCTAGACGGGACTGCTATAGTGGAACTGCCTCCATCCTTGGCTTCCTTGACTGGCCTTCTTACTTTATCTGCAAAGACTTGCAGAAATCTTTTTGGTAAATTGAAGTCTCTGACAGATCTGTCCATAATGGATGGCTTACAAATTTCAAAGTCGCCAGCGTTGCCTATTTCCCCATTCTTAGAAATAAGGACACGTCGCCTGGATCATTGTCAAACAAGAATGGAGTATTTAACAAGATACCCTTTGATGAACATTTCGTTTGATCCTACAAAGAATAGCCTGATCGAAATAGTTGTTGAGGCATGCTATTATGTCACCCTATCTCTTTTGCCATATACATATATATGAGTTTTTTTTTTCCTTGTTAATTAGTATTTACACTTTTTATATGCATTTATACAAGGTAACATATATTTAAAAGACATGCCTTCTCTGTTTTATATATAAATATATGTTTTGCTAACTTCCTTACCTTCAAGTGTTGAAATTTAAAGATTCGACCAGAGATAAAATACAGATCTAATCTTATATATATTTATAAACAATTATCAGTTGTGTCTAACTGGTAATTGAATGATATATCCAAATGTAAATCCCTCATATGTAAGCCATCCATTAGGAATTAAACTATTTTTTTGTGTTTGTACAGTGGCAGGAAAGCTTTCAAAATTGAACCAAGAACTTATATATTGCCAAGTTTTCTCACATTTTTTTACAGCAGATTGAAGTATATAATGAAATAAAGATTGGATTTTGAATGAAAATAAAGTTTCAATACCATGGATTCAACTTATATGGGAGAGTGGGGGAGAGAATGGAAAGGGTCTATTGTGTTGCACATTCAAATTATTAAACTATCCTATTTATTAATGTACACTTGAAAAATATAAATTGAAATTTTTGTCCGAATGAAAGATTGGCGCATACTAGCGTCCACAATCCCCATGTGTGTGTATATATATTTGTATATATATTCATATATAATATGTATGTGTATATATGTTTGTATGTATATATGTATATGTGTATGTATATGTATGTAAGGGGAAAATACAAAATATTCCCGTCAAATTTGAGGTGGTTGGATTTTGTTTTCCACAAACTTTGAAAATTTGAAAGTCAAAATCATAAACCAAATAAAATTTGGAATTAACATCCACCATTCCCTTAATTAACAGTCTTATTGAATTACATGATTTTTTTTTCATAAACTTTTCAAACAAGAATCATAGTATTTTTAAATGTTGATTTATCATGTCACTTTTTGGCATGTAATTGCTACGTTATATAATTAGTAGAGATTAAATTATATACAAAAAATTTTAATTAAATACTTGAAAATAAGTTAAGAAATTATGTATAAAAAGAAAACGTGATAAAACAATATATAATAATGTTATATTGTGATTCATGCTTAAAAAATTTTATGAAAAAATTACATAATTTAATAAAATAATTAATTAAGTGAATGATTGGTGTCAATTTCAACTTTCATATAGTTTAAAATTTTGATTTCAATTAAGTTTTCAAAATTGGTGGCGCAAAACCCAACCACCACAAACTTGAAGGAGGTACTTTGTGTTTCTTGTTTTCTATATTAGTAAGCATTTATGTTTGTACTTGGTAATTGCTATATAGCAGTGTGTTTTGTAAGGACCGTGATCCAATATGCCGCCCAACAATAAGGATTAAGTGTAGAATTGAAGATTTCCGAAGCTACAACAACAAAGAGTAGTTTAATGAAAAAGATGTAACAACGTCTGATGTGAGGCAGCCAGGCGCAGAAAGCTTGATTGAATCATTTTGAGTGAGTCACCACTCTGTCCTTTGCCTTTCTCTTGTATACCAGTTTACCAAAAGTTTCTTTTAATCAAGTTTCTTTGACAATAGACAACAGAAACAAGTGATATTTGATATTTACAATTTCTGCTGTTTGGATGGAATGAAAAGGGAAATTGGAATTGTTCTGTAAAATTATATAAGTTATATGTTTCTACACTATTTGTCATTAGTATTTCTGTTGATTAAAAATGACCCAATTGTTTTGCTCTTGGCAATCTGAAATTATTTGTAATGCGGAGCTAGCAGATAGTTTCACTAATAATGAGGCTTTGGAATGTGGTGATAGGGATAATTTCATCGATCTTACTCATTTTATTTTATTGAGTTTAATTCAAATTATAATTATTTTCAATTGTTGTTAGTTTCTTATGAGTACTTGTCAATCAAATATTTGTGTTATAAATATTAGTATTGATTAAATGAGGAAGATAATGTCCTGAGTACTTAGGGGGCTATGTGAGAATCTTATAGAGATTTGGGAAAGATGGAAAGATAATAATTAAGAAATTGTGGGATTATGATTGAGAAATTCATACATGTTACCATGCAATATTGATGAGACAGTGGGCCTTATCTCATTTGTGATTTTTTTCACATTAAATTGTTTGTGTATTATTTATTTACTTCATTCTGATTATTTTCATGGCCTAATGCTAATTTGTTTAGAGTGATGATAATTTTCCCAACATATTTCAGGTACTCGGTCAAGCAAAGGTAAGATAAATTTAAGAGGATGCAGTCCCAACAATAAACAAATTCCTCAAAACCGTGGCTTATCTTCACCGTTGGAGTGGTTTGATCTAGGTGGCAATGGTTTTGTGAACCTTCCTAATGGCTGTATTTCAAAAGTCTTCCAATTCCGAATGCTGTTGTTGGACAATTGCCCACGTGTCACAAGTCGGGCATGTGAGCAAGTTTCGCCAGGCAATTTAGCACAGTTTACCATAAAATTTGGTAAAAAAATCAAGCATGAAATGGAGATCCTGTGGCGCAAATTTGGGAGCAATCCAGCTTATGTATAAATTTTCCACTTTTAGCCAATTTTGGTACTTTGTATATAATTTGGTACTTAGTGATCTTTGGATTTTTATCTTTCTAACAGTATATGTTTTGTTGTAAAATTCCACCCGAAAGGTCAAAAAAAGGGCTTATGTTAACCCACAAAAAATACGTCTATTACTGCCGGGTGGCCCTTTGCTTGTAAAGCTCCTTAGGGGCAAAAGTGTTGGTAGCTTCTTGGGTGCCTGGTTGGGGGACGTTCAGGTGCTGTCCATTGATCCTTCAAGGCTTGCTGGCACTTAGTCTAGTGGCCGAAGTGTGTGGCTTGGTGCCTCCCCTACACACTCCATTGCTTGTATAAAGGCTTTATATCAATAATAGAAGTAGCCCCTCTTTTATGAGAGGTTTCTCGATTTTGCCCGCTTTTGGCCACTTATAGTCGATTTGCTCGCATTGCTTGAGTTGCATTTTGGTTGCCTATCTATGTGCCTTGGTTGTTTAAATGTGTTGCTTACTTGCTTTATGGTTTCCCGTTTGTGGAATGCTTATATGTTTAGCCATAAGTTTCGAAAGCTTGCTTGGTGTATTAACTAGTTGGCTAGCTTATTCTCAGTTACTAGTTGAATAGTGTCATTCAAGAGTCTAAGCACTGAACGTCCCGACATTTGAGTTTGGTGAAGACCACGCTCCTAATTCTGCTGTTGTCACCTTAAAATACACCCACAATGCCGAGGGGATGATGAATGCTAAATGGTTTGATGCCATTGAGGCTGCACTTAGGAATTTTGAAGTAGTAAGTGATGCTATGAGAACCATGCAGTTCGAAGGGATCCTCAAACTCTTTCGGAGGGCCCAAGAGTGGGAATCTCTTGATCGTTGAGTCAAGACTCTCGAAGCCGGCAAGGGGGTCAAAGGCTCGGGGAGTGGTGGAACTTTCGAAGTTGGTGAGCGACTTGGCGTGATTTAGAACACTCAGAGGCAACTTAGGGAAGCTGTCAAGGACCTTACCGGTGAGGCGAAGGATGTTGTAGCTACTCTTCAGTTGGAAATGAGCAACCTTTCGGCTAATGTGAAGGTGCTAATGATAGCTATAGGGAATAGCTCTCAAGAGGGTGGTACCTCAGAGTGAAGGGGAAAAGTTAAGGTCCCTGAACCTAGGCCATATGTGGGAGAAAGGGATGCCCAAAAGCTAGAAAACTACATCTTTGATATGGATCAAAACTTCTTAGCATCGGGCATATACTCGAAGGAGTCTTAACTAAATCGGGCCATAATGTTCCTTAGAGATAGTGCCAAGGTCTAGTGGAGGACAATGTACCACGAGATTTAGGAAGGAAGGTGCCACATTTGCACTTGGTAAGAGCTGAAACAAGAGTTGAAAGTGAACTTCTATCCTAAAAATGTGAGTTACTTGGCAAGACAGAAGCTTAGGGAGCTGAAACAAACGGGTTTAGTTCAAGATTATATGAAGAAGTTCACAACCATCATGTTGGATATCCAAACCATGTCCGAGGAGGACAAGCTCTTCTTTTTTATGGACGGTCTATCGCAGGAAGCAGCAATGGAAATTCAAAGGAGAAATGTCCAAAGGCTCACGAAGGCAGTGACCACAGCTGAACGCTTATCCGACTATGATATTGGGTTTCCTTCTAGCATGAAATCACAAGGTAGTGCCTCGCATTGTGCTAGTGGAATTGGCAGACATTTAGGAAAAGGGGGCAAGTCCAAGAGTGGGGGAGGAAGCAACAGGTCATCTTCCTCAACCATAAGTTCAACATCATCTTGGGGATCCAATACTGGTGGGAAATCATAGAAACTGGCCTGTTTCCTATGTAATGGGCCTCACAAGGTAGCTGAATGCCCACAAAAGATCGCCCTCAATGCCTTACAAGGTAAACATTAGTCAGAGGTGCCGGAAGGCGATAAGGGAGACCATGAGGATTTTGAGGGAGAGGATATTCCTTGTGCTAGGATTGGTGCAATCCGACTCCTAGGACACAACGAGTAGCAAGATAACAAGGAGGAATAGATCCCTTCCCCTACTAGAGGTCTGTTGCCATAGGAACCTATGCGAGACTAAGGGTACCACCCCACATATGAATCAAGGTAGTGGATAAAGGATTTCCAAGGAATACGACCAATGAGAGGAATCCTTTCAAGGAGGACTCTTCTGAGGAGCTAGAGGGTATTAGTGTGCTTGTGGGAGTAGCTGCCCAACACCCACTTTTGTTATCTTATTGTGATGTTCTTGCATGTGGAACAATCACTTAGTCACAAGGATCGACTTGTGGCAATGACCTTTTGATGCTTACACTACTTGGAGAATGCTATTGTTCTTAGTCACATGAGGTGCTTATGGCAATGACATTTGGAAGCATGGGAGTGTGAAGCTAGAACAAGAGTGACGAACTACTCTTTGTTCAACCCTATCAGCCGTGGTAGGGGGACACCAACTGGGTGTCATGTTTGAGTTCGAGTGCTTAAGAGTCGAAGAAAGAGCTAAAGCCGAGTCTGAGAGGAGTGTCGACAACACCAACTCATTGACGAAGTCCTTAAAGACTAGCCAGGAAAAGTTCTTGAAGGAGCATGAAGATGTAAACTGAAGACTTTGGTGGAAGCTGTGCCAAATTGGATCGTCAATGAGGCCATTGACATTATAAGTGTGGGAGAATATCATAAGTCGGGCTTGTGAGCAAGTTTTTCATGGCAATTTTGCTCAGTTTACCACAAAATTTGGTGTTAAAATCAAGCATGATATGAAGGTCCTGTGGCACAAATTTGGCAGCAATCTGGCTTGGGTATGAATTTTCCATTTTTTGCCAATTTTGGCACTTTTGTTTGTAATTTTGACCAAGGTAACTTGTCTAATGCGAGTAGCTAAGTACATGGTTGTTATCCTTGGTTTTTTATCTTTCTAACGGTATATGTTTTGCTGTAAAATTTCACCCAGAATATCAGAAAAAGGGCTTATGTCAATCCACAAAAAGTATGTTTACTCCTGCCCGGTGGGCCTCTGCTTATAAAGCTCTTTATGGGGGAAAGTGTGGCAACTTCTTGGGTGCCCGGTCGGGGGACGTTTGGACCCTATCCATTGATCCTTTGGGGCTTGCTAGCACTTAGTCTAGGGGCCTGAGTATTTGGCTTGGTGCCTCCTTACACACTCCGTTGCTTGTATAGAGGCTTTATATTAATAATAAAAGTAGCCTCTCTTCTATGAGAGGTTTCTTGATTTTGCCCGCTTTTGGCCGCTTATATTCAATTTCCTTGCATTGCATGAGTTGCATTTTGGTTGCCTATCTATGTGCCTTCGTTGCTTCAATGTGTTGCCCATTTGTGCAATGCTTATATGTTTGGCCGTTGGTTTCGAAAGCTTGCGTGGTCTATTAGTCGATTGGCTAGCTTATTCTTAGGTACTAGTTGAGTGGTGCCATTCAAGAGTCTAAGCACTGCACGTCCCGACATTTGAGTTTGCCGGTCCGTGACACCATGCCTCAAGTCATTGCCAAATCTTCCACCTACTTTAAAGTTTGTCTTATTGGACAACTGCGGGAGCCTCGAGCCATTGCCAAATCTTCCATCTAATTTAAAGTATGTCTTCTTGGACAACTGCAGAAGCCTCGAGTCATTGCCAAATCTTCCATCTAATTTAAAGTATGTCTTCTTAGACAACTGCAAAACCCTCGAGTCATTGCCAAATCTTTGACCTAATTTAGAGTATGTCAGCTTGTTCAACTCCGAAAACCTCAAGTCCTTGCCAAATCTTCCACACAAACTAAAGTATCTAAATTTGAACTATTGCCGAAGCCTTGAGTCATTGCCAAATCTTCCACACTCTATAGAGCATGTTTTCTTGGACAACTGCCAAAGCGTCAAGTCATTGCCCAAGCTTCCACCGAATGTAACATATGTTACGGCATTGAATTGTGATTCGATGAACTCCCTTCCAGAACAATATCAACAACAGATATTTCCCACTTTTGCTTCAATGGAATCGGTATTTTGCCAGTTTTACGTTCGTCTTTCTATCTCTTTTTCTTTATATATAAAACGTCCCCTTCGCTTCTATTTTACTATTTTACCACTTCTTATTTAACAGGTGACAGAGGAAGGCCGCTTGAGTTTCGGGATGTTTTTTTTGTCCCAGGAAGAGAAATTCCAAAGTGGTTCAGCCATCAAGATTATTGCTAACCAAACTCAGAAGATTATCCTGATGCAATGGCAACGATAGTGGACATACCTGACAATTGCTATAAGAGTGATTGTTGGGGCATTGCTGTGTGCCTTGTTATTCAAGATTTGGTCCCTTCTGATATAATAGATCGAAACAGTCATTCTTGGATTAGAAATATCAAGTCTCTTGAAGGCCCTCACCATTTGATTGTCCATTATCACGCTCAAAATAGGCAATTTGATCAAAGGAAAATTGAATTGGCATTTGATTTTAGGCCACCTTTTTTGAGGAAAGCAAGGCTTAAAATGAAGAAGTGGGGGTACCGTGTATTTTCCAAGGAAGATGCTCAAACATGGCGCAAAACAATGACGAGTCAATGCAGAATTGAAGAACTACAAAGTTCCAATGATGATGAAAACTAACTTGATGGAAAAGGACTTCCCAAAAATACATCTATTTTGCTCAAGCTTTCCCAAAAAAAAGTGTAGTACGATGTTTAACAATTTCTTTTTCCCAGAAATTTCATTCAAAGAAAACGTTCAATATTCTTCATATCAATTATAAATTGTGGGGAAAAAAAATTAAGGAAACTCTTTGGCCATAATAATCTATTCATTGTGAGCATCCTTGAAAATTGAAATGAGTTATGATGCTTTTAAGGATTTGAAATTTTGTGATCTCTTCAACTAATATTTTCGACAATTTTGTTTAAATGATTTAGCTGATTATCCTTATTTCTTATGCAGATTGCTGGGAATTATCAATTTGAGTTTTTTTTTTTTTTTTGGTTGAAATTTTGAGTAGATGTTTGATGAGCATATTTATGGAGTTGTATGAGTTTTTGCCCCTTTTTATTTTATTATTGGATTGTATTTCAAGAGATTGCAGTGTTTGGAAGGTTCGAGATCGTCCAACACCTCCTTAAATTTAATGGGCATTTCAACACTGCGTAAATGATATTATGTTGGTAGTAGTAGATCTTTCTTATCTACGTTGTGTAACTCTTTAACAACCGCCTTCCAGAATCTTCTGTTCACATTTCAGCTTTTAGATTTTGGAAAACTAAAATTATGAACATCTTTTTACTTAATATTGTTGGTTTTATAAATCATTGCGTTACTTATACTTGATTTAATTCTTTTCGTTTAAATATGTATTTATACTGTAATTTTTTTTTTAGCTTATTTTTATTTGTGGTTTAATTTTTAGTTTATTTCTTTACATCATGTCAATTTTAAATTATTATCATATATATATAATGTATTAATTTTGAGTCTTTTAAAATAATGTCCCATGAAAAATTATTTAATAAATTATTTATAAAATTTATTATATTATTTATTCGTATATTCATTTCTTACTCCTATTCCTCAATTGTTGGATCCGTAACTGTCGAGATATGAAACCGACGTCCGACGCACAACCGCCATTGATTGAATTATTAGGCTATCTAAAACGATCTAAACTGGTAAACTTGTTCAAGTATGCATAACTCAGTTATTCTTGTCTTGTCCAAAAATAGTTGTAGTTCATTTATTAAAATATCCTCAAGATTCATTTTGACAAATTTTATACATATGAATTTTAAATATTACTGAATAATTTTTTTTTTATAAAAACAATTTGATTGAAATTATTTAAAAGAGATTTTGATGATACAGATTTTGTATTTGTGGGGAACAACGATTGATTGAAATATTAGACTATCTAAAACGATCTAAACTGGTGAACTTGTTCAAGTATGCATAACTCAGTTATTCTTGTTTTGTCCAAGATTAGTTGTAGTTCATTTATTAAAATTTCCTCAAGATTCATTTTTACAAATTTTACACACATGAATTTTAAATATTACTGACAAATTATTTTTTTATCAAAACAATTTGATTGAAATTGTTTAAAAGAGATTTTGATGATACACAGATTTTGTATATGTGGGGAACAATGATTCTGGGATAAATTTAGAAGTTTAAATATCACAAGAACAATATTTTTATAAGAAGCTGACTATTAAAAAATTATACAGTTGAGTAACTAAAATTAACTCACCACTACAATTTTTAACACTAAGACTTTCATGGTTCCTTTTGAAACAATTTTAGAGAGTAGCTTAAGAAACCAGAACCTTAAGCTCAAATATTAACTTTGTCATTTACTTACACTTATTTTTAAACCTCGGATTAGTGGATATTTTGACCATGCCTTTCTCTTAAGAATAAGTGACATTTTTTTTTTTTTTGATATAACTATGACTCCTAACTTGGAAGAACAAAATAGAAGAAAACTAAAAGATAAATTAAACAGATAATACCAAAGCATATACATAATTCAATTAGATTGGAACCATGAAATGCATACTATTATAGCCTTTGGCTTAAGTAGCGTTCAATGTCCCTTGCAGCTTAACCTTACTCTGCATATTCGGTTTGATCTTGGTTCTTTGTGTTTGTGATTTAGCCACTCCTATTATTAGAAAAAACAATAAAAAAAGCCAGCTTTAACTTCTAAAATGTTCTTCTTAAAATAAGATTAACAAATCAAGTAAAAAGGGATATAAAATACTCCCTTCAATTTTGAGATAGTTGAATTTGACACCCATAACAATTAACTTTTGTAATCACTTGCCAAAGCTACTTAGAAATGATAAATTGCACTCAAAATCTTTCGTATGAGTTATTTGAGAGGGCAAAAAAGCTCAGTTTGACTTGAAACTTTGTGAAAAAATAAGCATTGTATAGTAACCTTATAGTTTAACTTTGGAAGTGATTCAACTTATATACTATTTTCTAATTTTTTTTCCTATGTTGGGAGTGCTTTGTCTTATTTTGGCATGATTCACTTATTTAATGTGAGTAAGAAAGCACATAGCTATGATCATTCTATTTTTATCTTCACATTTGTATAATATGATACTCATATTTCTCTTAGAGATATAAGAAAATGCTTTATATCAGTACAATCTATTACTTATAAATAGATTTGAGAGTGAGTAATAAAATTAATAGTTGTGGATATTAATTGGAATTGTCTAAAATTAAAGGGGATACATTCAATTTTTTCCATAAAAAAATAAAGACAAGGTGTCGGAAGCCAATAAAAATAAATATTCCATACAACAAAGGAAAGAACCTTCTCTTACTTAAAAGAAAAATTAAAGCGGTAATGGACAAATGTAATAAAACGAAAAACTAACAAACATAAACACAAGTGAAGAAAGGGTTGAGCTAAATCAACATCCAAAAAAGTTAAAATTTTAGTATGGCAATCTCATTTGATTGGCTTCTCAACCAATTTAATTAAACACAAATGTGCTCCTCAAGAGTTCATTATATTAATGAATAAAAATCTTATTATAAACGCTATTACACCTATCTATTTAACAAATTGGATTAACTACCAACACTACTCTTTTTCTTTGCAGTTATTATCGAAATCAAACATATCCCTCCACTAGCACTCAATCTAATTTGCAGAAGTATTAAGATTATTATTTTCTTGTAATTCATAATCTAGTTAGTTTTATAAGCAAAGGAAATTTTATGACTATCTCATATTTAAAATTGAAATTTTGATTACAAAAAGTATGGGTTTTGTTATTAGTTTTTCTGTATATTATTTTGCTTATAATTAAAATAAAAGTAATAAAATATTGAGGTAAGTACATAATAACAAAATTTATATTAAATATATAATAAAATTGTCTCACTATAAAATTTACTAAACATATGTGTTTATCCAATGGGATTAACTACTCGCACTACACTCACTACAAGAATTTTAGGAAATTCCATCGAACAAAATCCGTTGCAATTTCACCAAATTCCATTGGAATTGGCCTTTCCAACGGATATTAGTCCGTTCGAATACCGCTCATTGTAATGGCCAATTCCAACATCTCATTCCAATGGATTTCTCACTCCAATGAAAATTCCAACAGAAAATATCCGTTGAAATATTTATTCATAAAATTTGTCCAACAAGTTCTTTTTACGGATTTTTCAACGGACATGTCCGTTGGAATACAATTCCAACATATATGTCTATTGGAATTGTATCCATTCATAAAATTTGCCCAACGAGTTCTTTCAATAGATTTTCCAATGGATATGTCTGTCATAATACAATTCCAATGGACATAATCTATTGGAGTAGTACTTTATTTTATTTTATTTTATTTATTTTTATCCACTCCTAGGGATATTCCAATGGGTAAGTCTGCTAGAATCTTATTCCCATGGATTCCGTTCATCGGAATATCTGTTGGACTATGAAATTATTTTTTTTTTTTTTAATGTTTTAATAGTTTGAAAAATGTTCCAATGGGTTAGTGTCCATTGGAAGTTCCTTTGGAGGTAAAAAAAAAAAAATCCCAATCACCTTTTTGTTTTATATACTGCCCAATTCAATAAAACAGTACAAGGAACAAAAAAAATCATAGTAAATAATAAGTAATATCCAATAAGAGAAAATCCATATAATAAATAATATAAAATTTTTATTATATAATATTTTTCAATCAATTAAGTTAATAATACTTGAACAAACACCAATTCTAAGACCAACAATAGATATTCCCTCTGATAAGCATGCAACTGGTAGTAACAATGTAGTTGTCACCTTCAAGGTAAAGTGTAGAAATATTACCACTAGATAATTTGCCTAATTTTTTGCCAAGAAGAAGGACAAATAACTATTATATAAGCTAAAAGAACATATCAAATAAGTAAAAGGCATTGGAGTCCATTTACGTAATACATCCAAAATACTTAACAAGCACAAATAAATCATCATGAAACCATTTGGATTTCTTTCATTATCATTGCACTCCAATGAAGTCAAATTTCTATTTCTCTTATATCTTTTCCATTCTTAGAGAAATCTAACTAACCTAATATCATGAATGAGAAATAAATATTTGCAAAATTACACAAAATTATGAATACAAGACACGCATATGAGTAACCAATGAGATACAATTAATAAACTCAAAAAAGTTGATTAATTTACGAAACTTCACCTATGCTTTCACAGAGACAGTAGAAAGTGAGCTCCTTGTACAAGCATTGACATGGGTTGGCAAAATCCACCTTTTGGGTTTGGAAGACATGGATGGTATGGCCTAAAATGGAGACCTAACAGAAATCAAACCCTCCATTTGAAACAAGCCCAAATGGTTAATTAGCAAATTCAAAGGAAAAGCAAAGATAGGTATCAGACATAATCAGCAATTGGTTTACTCCACCCTTATATATATGCCGAAGAGATTGCCATTCAAGCTGGTTCAACTTTCAAGCAAGAAAAAGGGTTTTTTTTTTTTATTTTTCCATAATGAAATTTGGGAACAGCAAAGGAAGAAGGGGGCTTACCTGTAGTTCCGATGCCGTGAATAGCTCACCGCTGATCTAAACTCTAAAAACCTGATGATGCAGTAGATCTACAAGATTGGTAGCTAACTCCAAAAACCCAAAGTTGTCGGGTTGCTACTCGCCAATTTAGCTCAGATTCAGCAACCTAGATGAAGGTCATCTGGTGTGGCTCGGGACAAATGAGAGGGAAGATGGTGTGGATGCACTAGAGGGAGGCCAAAAGTGGTTCAAACAGTTGGAGGAAGTAATGCAGAGAAACGATGAGGAAGAAGTGCCAGCCAACTTTGCTGATGTTTGTGTATGTGTGTAGTGTTTTTCATCCATTTCTATTTTGAAAAAAAATGTAAAAATGATGTGCTATGGTTTTTTGGCCATTCCAACTAACAAGTCCGTTGGAAGAGTTACTCCAACAGACTATTCCAATGGAACCGCCCATCCATTGGAATGTCCTACTATGTCTCTCGTAGGAGTTTCCATTCGAATATTTCAATGGATTTTGTTCTGCTGGAAAATAGTTGTTTTCTTGTAATGACTTTAGCAGAATAACCATTATTGAAATTAAATATATATCAATTTAATAGTACTCGATTCAAGTTGGATAAAAAGGAAAAATCATTTTAACAATTAAACGGGCATGAAAGGGCAATAGCAAGAAAAAAACCAAAAAATTTATTAGAAAACTTTCTTTTTTACTTTTAAACTTCTTTTTTATTGGGTTAGTCTAATAAACATGTATGTGACTAAAACTTAACCAAAAAAAAAGGACATTTAACACTTAATTGATTAAAAATTCACTAATTTACTTAATTTTTTTAAATTTTTATATAAAATATAAGCTCATATTTATGAGCTTAGATCAACTAGTATTCAATTTTTTTAATAAATTTATATAAACTTATATTTATGATATCATTTACTTTAATCATGGGTGAAATCAACTAGACTGATTCAAAACTATGATTTTTTTTTTAGTTCACTATCCAGTTCAATTTTTAGAACATTGTCTACGATTTATTACAAATAATTTGAATTAATTTGTAATTTATATCTTTCAAAAGTAATGAAATAGAATTTCTACACACTAAATAAGAGTATATAAATAAGTTTGAATTTGAAATATAAAAATTAGAAATTTTAAATAATTGAATCTAGAGTAACTTTCTAGATTTAAAATCCAAGAAATAATTGTATATAAATTTAAATAAATAATTCTTTTTTATTTATTAATGTTA